>OV050032.1:136195606-136313106 GCA_920105625.2 Clusia tigrina | reverse complement strand
GATTTTGCTTCAATAATAGTTATGGTTTTTTCTTTTGTGGTATTGGAAATATCTTCTAATGCAGCTTTAATATTTTTGTATCCACATTTTAGTGCTAAGATTGCATCACCCCTTGCTGACCATCTTGTTTCTGATATTTTCTTTAATGTTAACCTGCCTTTTTCCAAGTTGTTGTGTAAGATATTCCATAGAAAAGTTGACGCAGAGAAGAAGACAAACAAATGTTGTACAAAAAAAGTACTTAGAAGCATTACTGCAACTCTCTGCTGCTAAGTTACCCACTAGATTCAGGGAATGACTGGAACAGGGAATAAATGTTGCTGAAGGAGCATATTGTTTTATTCTAGCTTGAATACCAGTGTATTTACCCGACGTATTTGCTGCATTGTTATAAGATTGCCCTCGACAATGTTTTATATCCAGTGACAAATTTTGCGGGGTAGATAAAACAGTATTTTCTAGATGTTCCGCAGTGTGTCCTTCAATAGGAAAGAATTTTAAAAACCTTTCCTGAACATCTCGATTTTCTGTTACATATCGAACTACAAAGGTAAGTTGATCCAAATGGGCAACATCAGGTGTGGAATCTAAAATAATACATTGTAATATTTAGCCGTTTTTATTTCTTCTGCAATGTGTGCGACAAGAGCATCAGCCATTATTTTCAAAAGTTCATCACATGTTTGGTGGGATAAATAATTGACATGACCACTTCCTTGATTCCCATACTTTTGCAAGTGCGACTTTAAAAAATCATCATAAATCCTCTAAACTTAAATACTCTAAACTTGTCAAATAATTGCCTTTTCTGGAAGATGTTGCACTCTCGTTATGTCATCTAAATGCAATTCCTAAACTTCCAAGGAATTTTATTGTGGATACAACTCTTCGCAAAATGTTTCTCCAATAATTTTCGTTTTGCATTATTATTTGCGCATTTTGCGCATCGACGCGATTTGAAACCATTGAGCGCTTGTAGAGTGTACACATAGAGGCGACATGCTCCTTTGACTTTTCATGGTCGGACAAAGTAGCTCCAATATGTTTCCAATTTTGAAACCCAGTTGTCAACTTTGATTTCAAGCCAGAAAATAGTTTGCATGGATAGCAATATATAGATTTTGATGTTTCGGAAAATATTATCCACGTTCTTTCTTCACATTCTCCACTTGACGTTCTCCTATAAAAATGCTCTTTGCACAGTCCTCTATAGTAAGTGCGATCACCGTGTTTATATACCGATTTAATTTCATTAATATGTCCAATATTTTTTGGTTTATTACCTATGAGAAATTCAACCATATCTTTTGTTAATATATTAGGCCAGACAGCAATATCTTTTAATTTTATTTCCAATGAAATATTTTCCGACAGACTGCCGATATTTTCTATCGGCATATCTTGCCTGCCTTTGTCTTCTAATATTTCACTTAAGCCTTCTTCTTCAAGCATTTCAGGTAACTCATTTTGTCGACTGGTGGAAGCTGTTATTGCATCAGATTTGTTTATGTCTCCGGAATTACCAAGAGTAATCATAAATTTATCTAATGCCCCTTTCTGTTGGTTAACAACATCTTCATGTGGTTTTTTTACTTTTCTTCTTTCAGCGCCTGACAAATGACGCTTCATTTTTCTAGCTATAAATTAAAACAGAAATACATATATGTAGGTATATGTTTCAAAAAATAAGATTATAGAAAAGAACAACTGAATAAATAATTTTTTAAACATTGACTTCTTGTATTAGATTTGCCAATGAAAATCTAATTTTTGTTAAATACGTATTGTGAGCAACGAAAAAAGTTGTCCATGAATTGAGAAAAAAAATTATCATATTTCCACAACCGCACAGTGGGCGAAAAGGCTCATCTAGCGGCGTTTAATTAATAGCGCTTAGGACAATTTTTTTTTGTTTGTGTAATATTTTTTTTTAGTTGAAAATAGATAAAGTTACAATGTCGAATAAAAAAAAAGGTTTTTAAAAATATACTTATATTTTTTTTTTTTTGTGAAAGTTGCAACTTTTTTTCATATTTTAGACATTGCTTATTTCATTCAAGAAAACATGATAAAGTTAATATATTTAATGTTTCACATTTTTTTGGGCTAAAAATATATTAAACTTTAATACTAAAAACAGTTTCTGTTTTAAAAATTTATTTATTTATTTACTTTTTAAATTTTTTTTCTGTTGAAATAAGTATTTTAGGCCTTATTCAGTCATCATATATTTCATAAAAAAAGGCTGATATTGTGAAGCTGCAAATTTTTTGTATATTGATAACATTGCAATAAATCAAAATTAATGCAAAACATATGTTTTCAATAAGCTTTTTAATTATAATATTTTTTTTAATTTTCAGATTAAAATGCTCTACTCAGTATCTGATAAGCTATCATATGACATATTATTTTCTTCACCTGTATTACAAAGAAGACTAATAATATCCTTATCTATAATATCATCCTTTTTTGAAGAGGGCAATGAACTTTTCGATAAGAAGGTAATGAAAGGGTCCGAAGAAAAAAATAATGTATGTGCCAAGTCTTCCATTGAGTTTTTCCGTGAATTTTTTCGAGTGTGATGTAGGCGATATTTTCTAAGGTCTTTATTTCTGGCCTCGAGAGCTTCTTCTGACATCATACCTATTGGAAGGGAAGCATATTTAATAATATCTGCACCATGTATTAAAATTTTATGGACCGATGAGGGCATATAAAACCAGGGATACAAATCAACAAAAATAGTTCCTGTTTGGTGTGCGTTCTGCACAAATTCCACACTTTTGGGATGATGTTTCTGCCACAACACTAAATACCTTCCCATCTATCATGGTCATATGGAACTGATGATGAACTTCATAATTTTGAAGTTTCGTTGGCTGAATTTTGGCTATTTGAGATTTGACATTGTTCACTTTATCATGGATTAATTCTGCTATTTCCTTTTGACAAAGTAATTTTAGTGGTCTGCAATAACGAGTTGATGAAGGTTTGGCATTTTTCCAGAGTATGGTTGAACCGAAAACTATTTGTAATGGTACCAAGCACACCGTAAACATATGTTGGTCAATCATACAAGCGTCAACATTATCAAAATTTTGTCGATAAGTTGAGTGGCCACTACTTCCATCACAACCCCATTTGTAAATGGCAGTTATCTTAAGAGTGTTATTACTCTCAGATTTTAAGCTTTTTGGCAAATTTTCATCGGAGCTAAACATTGATACGACTACTGATGCAGTCCTCTTGCCAGCCTTGTATAAACTAGTGCTGGCCGCAGACATGAGCTCATCGCACGGGATTTCTTTGGCGATATCAGACACTTTTTTCTTTTTTGTTTTTTCCTGGCTGTCCGTGAAGCTTATTTTGGGTCGCCCAGTACTTGGGGTTGGGTCTACCAATAAAATTTCACTATCTAACCAGACCTTGTTATTTCTCTCAAAAATCATCCGATCCCGGTGGCTTTCTCTCCATTTCATGCTTATTTTTGTTGTGAAATGTTTTACCCTGTTGGATAATTCAATGCATTGATCCTCATTATATTTGCTTTTATCTATGATGTCGAAAACATAGGATTCCACGGCAGAAAATTTTTTAGAAGCGTCATGTTCCGCATACCATACCAAAAATAGCGCTCGCTTAGATACTGGCATTGTAACTAAAAAAATTAATTTATAAAAAAGTTGCAAAAACGTGCATCTCATTTTAGACAATTCACATAACAACACTCTACATTAATTTAAAAAAAATAAAATTAGATCGATTCCATTCGAATCACAGAAGTTTACGTCTACAACAGGTGAATTTATTGGAAAACATTATAATTCTTACTAGCACCTTAAACAACAACAAATCTAAAACACGATACACAAACACTGGACACAAACACATTTTTTTTCGTTAATACACACCTTTAACTTTAAAGAAAAAAATTAAAAAGAATTTTAGAATCACTTTGAGAAATTTAATGAACAATTGCAGGCGGAAAAGGTTAAAAAAGGCGGAAAGGTTTTTGGCAGCATCTGGTGCAACATATGCTGTGTTTGAAGCTTTACAGCTGTGCGAATATTGAGAGCAAAACAAAATGAAAACTGTCAGTGATCTATCTGATGTATCAGTAATCAAATACAAATCTGTTTTTCCGTTAAAATAGATTTTGAAATTTGAATTAATCGGAGCTAGATTGGCCATTTCTACCACTGTGAACCGCCCTGAATGAGATAAGGAAAAGCTTCCGCAAATTCAATATTCTGTGTGCTTTTTTGAGTACAGACTTACTAATTGGGACCTACTGTTGTACACCGGTGAGAAACTACACCGAGTAAAGTTACTTTACCATATTGCCTAATGGCTGATAAGGTGATAAAAAATTAAAGTTGTTGGAGACTGGGCTCCAATCCACTATCTTAAGTTGGAGAAGCTTGACATTACTTACAAATTCTCTCACTGTTAAAAAGAAACACGATGTTATCAGTGAAAGAAGATGGTTTAAGAAAAAAAAAAGAAATTATAAACTAAAGAACGTAAAAATTCCTAATTTTAAAATACTTGATTGGTAAATGAATTTCGTAATAAATGCAAAAGTAGCTTACGAAGGGTGTGTAACTTTTTTTTTTGTACACAGTAGGTAGAAATAATTTGTTACATTTATTGATTTAATACTTATTACACTGTATTAGGGATGTAACGAATGTGCTTTAGCGAATGCGAATGCGAATGTTGGAATATTTTTTTGAGAAAGCGAATGCGAAAATTGAAATATACATATATTTATGCAAATGCGAACGCGAATGTACAAAACTATGTGAATAATTTGCATTCGCATATGCAAATGCGAACGCTCGTATCATCTCAAAACAGAAGTGGGCTCAACGGCTGTACACAAATTCGGGTCCTACGAATCGAACTGCATCATGACCTATTGAACTGAATTTGATTTTAATTTTAAATTAATTTCGACTTACCTGAATATTTTACAAACACAAATTTTTAATCTATTTCTCAAAAACTTTTTCTATTTTTGATACTTAAACATTCGAGTACATACATATGTACATATAAGTAAATAACACTCAGAAATTCTTGCTTTCAACTTTGTTGATCGATGTCTCTTATATGACTAAAACTTTACAAATTAAAAGACGAAAAAAGTCCCAGTTTTACGAAATATTGCAAGAACAACAGCGCTCTTGCAAACCAGAGCAAAACAACAGTTCGAATTTTTTTGTCGTTTATAAATACAACTCAGTTAAGGTGCCCAGTTGACATCTTTAAGTGTTGGCTCTGTTGAGTGACGGTTATGTAAGTATGTATGTCTGGTCTTTCAGGTGCCCAGATGTAAGTATGTACATACATATATATGTATGTATGTATATTAAAGAACAGAATGAGACTATTTGTTTTTATTGCGCATACATATGTACATTCATTGAGTTTGACATGCATTCACTCAACAACAGCATCTTATGCTGTTGCTATGTTAAACATTTATTGTTTTTGGTGATTGCCTTTTCCACACTCTTTTTTATAATGCCTTTACATGTCAAGCAACGAAATGAAGTAATGACACATTAAAAAATAAAACCAATCACACCATTCGTTAGTATTGGTTACTCTGTTGGAGTGTTGTGACAAATGCAGTGTGAATGCAGTTTATAACTATGAGCAAACTGAATATGATCCATTTCACAGAAAAAAACAAAACGTTTTATTCAAGAAGCGTTGATTCCATTCATATCAATCGATATGTTTATGTATTTAGTTCATGATCTTAACTCACTTCTTGTAATATTAAAAACTGTATGCTCATCGTAATAAAAATTGTTGTTTTTAGAAAAAATTTGTAGAAAAACCAACAAAGTCACGGGGCCCCCAAAACCCCGGGGCCCAGGGCGCGCGCCCGGTGCGCCCCCCCTTAAATCCGCCGCTGAGCACAGCCCCCAGATATGAACTCCCAGTAAAAATCAGAATTTCGATGATGTTAGCGGCCAGTATACAGTTACACAGTTAAAACAGTGGATAAATAAATTGTGGCTTTCTTCATTAGGCACCAAAAATGCATTAATAGAACGTTTAAATAACGTGCCAAAAGAAGATCGTGGTACTTTCCGTATGCTGGATTATCATGGCGCCAACGCAAGCAATGTCATGTATAACAACAGCGACGAAGGTATCGAAGCTGAAGCAAGTGAAGAAAGCGGCGGCAGTAGCGATAGCAATAGTAAAAACAAATTAAGTAGCAACGGGAGCTCAAATGTAAGTCAATGGACAATAACAGCGAATATAATGCAAATAACGGCAGTAAAAAGTATAAAACGATCGAAAAACATACAGAAAACGAAACTCCTACTATTCAAAATGTAACGATCATTGACGAAGTAAGTGGCGATGAGACGCAAGCGAGCGAGACACAACGCAACGTTGCCAAATTCAAAGTAAGCCAAAGTAAATTCGAAAAGAGCGTGAAAAGGAATTTATAAAAAGAGAAAATGAACTATTACGTAAAGAAAAATTCTTATTGGAAAAAGAGAATGAACTATTGCAAAAGGATGCACAGCCAAATGTGTCTACAATAACGATTCTATAATGACATTAATTCAACACAATAATAGAGTTAGTGCCAGAATATGATGGTTCTACTTCAATTGAAATTTGGGAAGCTCAATTTAAAAACGTGTTGAATATTTTTGCTGTCACAGAAAATTTGGCCCGCGTATTGCTGGCAAATAAACTTAGGAAAAATGCTCAAGCGTGGTTATTTCCGAAATTCAACTATGCTGTGGAGTCTGTTGCAACGTTATTAAGTGAAATGCATGTGATTTTTGGCAAAAAGGAATCCAAACTCACACTGCGTAAAAAATTTTAACAACGTAAATGGGTCTCTTGTGAAACATTTACATCGTATTACAATGCAAAAATGACGTTGGCGCAAGGTGTCAAATTGGAGAAAGAGGAGGTAATTCTCAGCTACGTTCGCCAGCGCATCTACAATGTTTTTGAAACGAACTGCTATGATGCAAGTTCTTTCAAAAGTTGAATTGAATAGTCGGAACAGTACTGCAGGTGCAACAATTAAATGTTACAACTGTAAATCATTCGGATATATGGTTGCAGAGTACCGCAAACCAAAGGGACAAGAGGGTGCCTGCTTTATTTGCAACAATTTGTCGCATCGTGCCGTAGATTGTCCACAGCAGATGGAAAAAATTGCTCAACAAAACAAAAAGGATTGTAGGATTGGGAGAGTTTTCCTCAACCACGAAAATTATAAGAAACTGTAGCGAATGTAAGTACGTTGGGCTGTGCCCTTAAATAAAAATTCGAACGATGTGACTGCGAGCTGGTCAACGGTTAGACTAATTTATTTTGCATATTAATGTTATGACAGTGCATGATAAGAACACCTATACGTTTATGAGTTAATAGATATGCAGCTGCTCTCACGCGAGGGTAAGTGCGACTCTCCAATCTGTGACCCAACACCCCGGGCCCATCGAAGGACCCTTCAAGCAGGTAAAATCGCACTTTTGCGTATGGGGCGCCAAATGACTCCTCTTGAAGTGCGTATGACTCCACGCGAACACGTTTGTCCTTTCCTGGGATGGCATTGAGGACACGTCCCATTTGCCACCGTTGCGGTGGTATGTTGTCCTCATGAACGATGACCACTGCATCTTTGGCAACATTTGGGCGATCAGCAACCCATTTTGTGCGCATTTGCAGTTCGCTGAGGTATTCGTGTGACCAATGGGTCCAAAACCTTTGCTTGATGGCCGTAATTTTAGCCCATTTTTCGGCATGGCTAATATCGGTAGGCATCGTTCGCTCCGGTAGACCCTTCAGAGCGCCGCCAATGATGAAGTGACCAGGAGTTAATGCCTCGTAGTCGCTGGGGTCAGATGAAAGTGGTGCTATCGGACGAGAATTAAGCACGGCTTCGATTTCGACCAAGATAGTCGACAGCGCCTCATATGTTAGCCTGGAATTCATCACGGTGCGACTCAGTTGACCCTTAGCAGATTTTACAGCGGCCTCCCAAATAACACCAAAATGAGGTGCTCTGGGGGGAATGAAATGAAAATTAAGAAATTCATTAGCGCAATTGTTACTAATAATGTCTTGATTTTGTTTTTTAAATACGAATGCCTTCAACTCAGCAAGTTTATTGCAAGCACCAACAAAGTTTGTTGCATTATCACAAAATATGATTGTTGGAAGACCTCTTCGTCCGATCATCCGTTTGAGCGATGCCAAAAATGCATCTGTTGTTAAGTCTAAGACTACCTCGATGTGCACTGCCTTAGTCGCGAAGCACACAAAAATGGCAATGTAAATATAAGTTGATAGGGCCACAAAAATCGATGACGCAAGCGGGCGAATGGTCGCGATGGTGTTAGACATTCCACTGGCAGGTTTCCTATCATATGTTGCAGCAGCCTTGGCTTGTATAGAAAGCAGTGGATGCAGGATCTGACAATGCGCCTTGCTACGTCGCGCGCATTCACAACCCAGAACTTAAGGCGAAGCAGGATGGGGTGCTTTCGGCTTTCAGGTAGATCTACTAACTCGAGTCGTCCGCCCACTTTCAACAATTCGAATCCTTCCGTGGAATCCAAGAAAGGATTAATGTAACGCAGAGTGCCATTTGTCGTTGACTCTCTCTGAAGTAAACGAATGTCTCCAGCGAAGTTTTGTTGCTGCACGTTCCAAACGATGCACAGCAATGCGTGATGCAATTCCTCGGGCACGAGGGGTTCATCAAAGGTATTCGTTGCTTGCGTAGCCTCTTGTAGAAACGAAAAATCCAGGCAACTAATCATATTCCACGTGCATAGGAACTGCATCTGTCGATAATATCAAGAATATAGTTGGGATTTATCATTACCTTGAATACCGATTTTCTCATCTCTGAGTTCACTACTTCCATGTCGATGTGTTCGCTCTTTTATTTAGTCCACTTGCTCGTGTGTTCGTACAGAAACGGGGGCCCAATTTGCCAAATCGAATTCGCCAGCTCCGCATCTGTACTTCCTCGGGAAACAAAGTCAGCTGGATTGTTGTTAGTTGGTACGTGTCTCCAATGAGCAGTAGCAGTTAGATCTTGAATCTCCGACACTCTGTTGCCAACAAAAGTAGATAGCGTAGCGGAATGCAACTTGAGCCAGTGAAGTACAATCTGCGAATCTGTCCAAAGATATACATCGAAATTTTAATTAGAAAAAAGGGACTTTATTTTTGCAAAAAGTTTAGCAAGAAGAAGTGCGCCGCAGATCTCCAGCTTTGGCAATGATTGCTTTTTCATAGGTGCGACTCTCGACTTTGCAGTAACAAGGTTAACGCGAATAACTCCAGTATTATCTACAGTACGTGTATAAATTCCGCAACCATAAGCACGTATCGATGAATCGCAGAATCCATGAAGCTGAAGGGATTTTAAATTGGTTGATAGGCAATAGCGTGGAATTTTTATTGACGAAAGCTCTGATAAACTGGCGACGAAGTTTAGCCAACCGAACTGAACATTCTGAGGAACAGATTCATCCCACTCGAGGCTTAGCAGCCATAGTTCCTGAAGAAGGATTTTAGCGGTGATGATAATTGGTGCCAAGAGACCAAATGGATCGAACAATGAGGATGCAATTGAGAGGATAGTTCTTTTCGTTACTCGTCCATTCTGGGCTTATTATTAATTCCATGACATTTGACACAATAAAACTATACTTATGCTAACAAAGTTAACTAAAAGACATAATTATAAAAGAGTCAAATATCGCTCCTAGTCGGAGCATAGGGCGGTCACAAAAGCTCTCCAACGGTTTCTATCAGCAGCCAGGTGTCTTATTTCGTTCCAGGTGACTCTGTGGTGACTTTCTGCGTGGATAGTGCGTACCCATGTTTGTCTTGGGCGTCCTGCTTTCCGACTACCATGTGGGTTCCACTGAAAGGCCTATCCAGCTCCACTTGCGTCTTTTAACTTCTGTGTCAATAGGCTCGCTATTGGCGAGGCGCCACATGTCTTCGTTCATGATCGTTGTCGGCCAGAAAATACGGCAGATTCTTCGTATACATTTGTTGACAAAAGTTTGAAGTTGTCGAGTTATTTGTTCTGAGACCATCCATGTTTCAGACCCATACAACAGAACAGGTTTTATGCTGGTGTTAAATATTCGTATTTTTGTGCGCAGCGATATCACACGAGAACGCCAAATTCGATCTAAATTGCGGAATGCAGACCGTGCTTTGTTTAGGCGTGCTGCCACATCAAATGTTGCACCCCCATATTTTGTTATGTAGCTACTAAGGTAGCAGAAGCTGTCAACGTCCTCAATGTTGATGGTGGAGCTATCATTTGTCAGTACAGTGAGTGGAGATGTATTTGCAGTTTTCAGTCGCAAAAGTTTAGTTTTAGAGAAATTGATTTTGAGGCCAGCTGCATGAGCGTTTACGGCTAGTTGTCGTATTCTTGACGCGGCGCCTGCTAACGTGTGCGTCATGAAACAGATGTCATCAGCGTAGTCCAAATCGCGGAGCTTTTGGTTTAATCTCCACTGCAACCCCTCCTCCGTCTCCGCATTAGTACGCCTAAGGACATCATCCAAGACCACTATAAACAACAGTGGTGACAGAACGCACCCATGCCTAACGCCATTGTGGGTTTGCCTAGGTTCAAAAGAAAATAAAAATAAATCGTGAGTTTGATCCCACTTTATGCCAAGTGTACTCGTAACAGACGTGTCGATGTTTAAGCCTTTTACGAAATCTTCACTTCTAAATTGTTTATGGTTGGAATGCCATTTTGCCGAATCAAGTCCGCCCAATTTTAAAAGGGCTTTTACCTCATTTTTTATGCGTGATAACTCCGCAAGCGTGTCAGCTCCGCACAAGAAAAAGCGTCAACGTAAAACGACGACCTTAGAACATTTGAACCAACTTCAAACTGTGTTGCGTATTGTTCGGCGAGATATACCAGGCGTCGAACAGCGAGATACGGTGCAGCTGTTATTCCATACGTGACTGTGTTGAGTTGGAATGTTCGAATGTTTTCATGAGGTGAACTTCTCCATAAAATATATTGGAACCTTCGATCTTCTGGACTCACTAGCACCTGTTGGTACATTTTAACGATGTCTGCAGTAAGCGCGAACCGATTAAGGCGAAGTAGAATTACGAGCTCGATTTGCAATGTAGGTCCCACCATTTGTATGTCGTTGAGTGACTTCTGCGTTGTGGTTCTGCATGATGTCGATATGCTGTTTGGCTTCAAGACGCAGTGGTGTGGAATATAATAGTGTGGCTCGTTCCATTCGGGAGTTTGAACTACGCTCATGTGACCCAGACTTTCATATTCTTCCATGAAGGTGACGTATTGCGTCTTGAGTTCTGGAGACCGTGACAACCGCCGTTCCAACGAGTTAAACCTTCGCAACGCTGATGTGTATGAGTCACCCAAGCAAGCCGGATAATCCTTGAATGGCAGTTTGACGATTACTCTGCCACTTAAATCTCGGGTCGCTGTGTTAGTGTATAGCCGTTCGCAACTGTGTTGTTCAAGGGTCCACGCGCCGTTGTCGACACTTCTTCAAGCACCCTCAATCGTTCCAATTTGGATTATATGGACTGATCGCATTTTAGGAGACATCTATTGGTGGAGAGCTTCGTAGTGTTCGCTTGATAGCGACCTGAAATAACCCAACCTAACAATGTTTTCTGTAACAATGGCAAATTATGTCCGAGTTTGATTTGGCCGACCGCAAGAAGACTGAAAAAACCCTCTGTTCCCAGCAGCAAATCGATTTTCTGTGATTTGTTAAATTGACTATCTGCCAGTACAATATTCTGTGGGATGTTCCAAGATGAGACGTCTATGTCTGGATCCGGTTAGTATGCGATATGCGATGTAATACAAAATGGAAGCGGTAACTCAAACTCAGTTGCTTGCGATTTTCTATTAGTATTAGTCATACATTTTGATATTTGTTGCTGACTTACCAATACTTTGAATTTGAATATTGTGCTTGCTTCGTGGTAAGAACCATTTCTGTGAGAACTCTTCCGTCATGAGATTCACTTGTGAGCAAGGGTCGAACAATGCTCTTCCCAACCGGTATCCACCAGATGCATCCCGAACTAAGACCATAGCAGTCGCAAGAATTATTTGATCCAACGACGAATTGTTTATGTGGATGTGTACAGCAGCTTCCCTTGAAGTTGAAGGCAGCATTGAAGTTCGACGAATCTGGCGCAGATCCACGATGCAGCAAGCTATGATGTTGTTGAGAGCAAACCTTGCACTTATGCGACGATGAGCATTTGGAGTGTTGATGCCCCTTCGACAAGCAGTTGATGCAAAGGCCTTGTCTTTTTGCATGGTCAAAACGTTGAGCCACAGTGAAGGCCTTAAAGCGATCGCAGTTGGAAATCTTATGGTTGCCACTTGAACACATTAAACACGTAGAATTAGAGCAAACAAACGAATATCCTTTTTGTTAGTTTCTTGATTTATGAGCCTTGTTTTCAGCTTGATGTACTCGCGTTGAAGTATTACTATGTTCGATTGAATCCAAATATTGGCAGTGTCTCTCTAGAACCTTTGAGCAGTCATCCCAAGTCGGTAACGTTTTGAAATCCAACGACTCCTTCCATTTGCGATTTGCCTCCTCATCAACTTTCTGCAGTACAAGGTAAATAAGCATAGCTTGAGAAATGTGGGTGTTAGTTCCCAATGACAGTAATGAGTCGTAGATAGCAGACGCCTTATCAACAAGACTCCTTAACTGCGCACCGCTGGACTTGCAGACTGACGACAGTTCATAAAGCGTCGAAATATTATCCAAGAATATTAGTGTTGGGTTGTCATATCTACCTCTAAGTCTTTCCAATGCCTTGGGGTAGTTTTCATTTGTGACCTGGAAGGCATCAATGGTTTCAAGAGCCGGTCCCTGGAGACAATTGCGTAAATGGTTAAACTTTTCGATATTTGACAAATTAAATTCGCGATCAATTATTTGCTTGAAAGACGTCATGAAATTATGGTACTCAGAATACTTTCCATTGAACGAAGAAAGTTTGAGTTTAGGTAACTTTGAACTAGATTGCATGATGCAATTAGTATCTGACAAAGTAGAATTGTGATCTTCAGCTAGCTGCGATTGAATGGCAAGCTTCGCTGTAATGGACAATTCCTCCAAGTCAGCACGAGCACCATCTTCACAGTCTTGTTTTTCAATTTCCGGACTTGCTTGAAGTACGACTCAAGGATACCCAATCTGCATCGATATTCAGGCACGGACAACAACTTACCACCTGGTCGCAGGCTAGCTTCCACAATGTTCTTTATGCGCGTAATATTTTTTTTGGTATTAGCGCTGTTTTAATTTCTCCAAAGTCATTGTAAACTCAAAAAAAGGTATAAATTTAGTTAAAAGGTATATTTAATATTTGATAACTAACTTGATCAAGTGTAGCGTAACCAGCAACGGATTCAAAAAATTAAACCGTATTCGACGAAAGCGGCAGCAAAATATGTACGTAACGTAGGAATACCGTACTCACAAGCTGTGTAACCAATGTACCTGTTAACGATGCGACGAGCGAGAGCAACGACAAATAGCAAAAAAACATTACAAACTGATTGTTGGGTTACGATAATCTAGCGCAGCGAGATGGGCAGCGCAACAGATTTAAGCACAATAGCGAAAACGGAGCGTAGTCAGGCAGCGGCAGCAGAGCGTAGGTGAGAGTACGAAAATATAAAAACAGCGCAACTGGCAGAGTGCAGTAGGCGACAGCGGCTCAACAGCGGCAACGCAGCGACGTGGAACTCGTCTTCCAATTAACGGCTGTATTAATAAAATGTATTAAATTATGCTCCGGAGTCTAACGTTGACCACTACTTGCGTGCGCGACACGAACAACAAACCTTTATTTTAAGAAATTAAAATTTATCTAAAAGCACTAGTCCCTGCTCGGGCGCCAAAAAATGTAGGATTGGGAGAGTTTTCCTCAACCACGAAAATTATAAGAAACTGTAGCGAATGTAAGTACGTTGGGCTGTGCCCTTAAATAAAAATTCGAACGATGTGACTGCGAGCTGGTCAACGGTTAGACTAATTTATTTTGCATATTAATGTTATGACAATGCTTGATAAGAACACCTATACATTTATGAGTTAATAGATATGCAGCTGCTCTCACGCATGCTAAGTGCAGCGACTCCCAATCTGTAACCCAACAAGGATAATTATGTAAGAAATTTCGATTTTATTTCTAACTCAAATGGTAAATGTAGTTTTTCTATTACATCGCTCATATGCTCCGGAAGCCCGATAACTTTCATAAAAAGGTGCTGTTTGCCACAGAATTTTGAAATAAATTTTAATTTTTCATTTCATTATTTTGGTCTAAAAACATACGGAAAGATAAATGGTTTTATAATTATTCACAAAGTTAAGATTTTGCTTTGCCTTATTGTGGTGTGTGATGAGTCTATTTAACATGATGCTGTATTCGGCAAAGATTTTATGGATCTTGCTAAAATTAGAGTGATTTCTGTATTAGAAAATATAAATGAAAAAAATATGTCAAACAAACTTTTAGAAGATGAAAAAATGAACAATTTTAAATATCAAGAAAGCAGGTCCTCCATAATAGATGCAGGTCAGTTAAGTAAACTGTCATGTAATAAAAGTACAAAATTATTTTTAGAGAAGAAACAGGTAAATGAAATAATTGGTAAGAATCTTGAGAAAACCGAGATAAATTTTAACAAAAACCTTGGAAAATTTAAAGTTGAAACTGAAGAAAATTCTAGAACCCAAAGAGACTCAAATAGCGCCAATAAAGAAATTTTGAAGGATAATACTAATGATGAAAAAGATACAAACTTAGACACTAATTTTACAAATGAAATTATACTTATTGACACCGACACAAATGAAGAAAGGAATTTAATAAATGAAAGCTTAAGTTCGAATGTAAACGTAAGTTGATGAAATGTTTAAAAGATATTATTTTGAGCGGAAAGACCTATGGAATCGAATGTTAAAGTTACTTTTGAAAATTTTAAACCATTTAGCTATACTCCAAGAAGGTTGTCTTATGCAGAAAAAGAAAAAGTGCAAAAATATAAGATGAGTATTTAGCAAAAGGCTACATTAGACCAAGCGTCTGAATACAGTTCGCCAATAGTTTTGACACTAAAGAAACATGGAGAGTCCAGATTATAGACCACAAAAAAAAAAATGACGATTAAAGACAACTATCCACTCCCGCTAATTGACGATTTACTTGACAGGCTAGCGAACAAAAAAATATTTACTAAGCTGGACTTCAAAAACGGATTTTATCATGCATACGAGGATGTGCATCTTTAATATCTACGGCCGATCGCACCTGTCAAGTGCTTACATGCGATTTCTCGCCACTTGACTCGGCCACTTCTATTTGAACCAGCGAGGGAGCCGCATCATCATTATTCTCAATCGTGGCCGTCGACACATCTTATATTCTATTTCCACATTACCTCTTAAAGAAGCATCCTACTATTTGACAAAATAAATATATTAAATATTAATTCAAAGAAAAAGAAAGTGTAGTGTCAAGATAATATACGAGTATTTTCACAGTAAAGACGTGGTAGGAGATTCGAAATTATTTGTTTTTATCAATTGTTGGTGAGAGCATAAACACAACATCGATCAACCGCTGCATATACAGATAACAACAGAGAATTACGAAAATCAGCGCTAGAAATAATCAACGCTTTTCAACGTTTTAGGTTTTACTTACAGGGGAAGCATTTTAAGATCGTGCCAGATTGCAATTCTTTATCACTTATTTTGAGAAAAAAGGCATTAAATCTAAGAAAAGCAAAGTGGGCTTTAGACCTACAAAATTACGATTATACCTTAGAACATAGAAAAGGAAGCCGCATGCAACACGTAGATGCGCTAAGTAGAGGTACAAACATTATGGTAATTGAGACAAATACGTTCGAAGAAAACCTCGTAATAAGTCAAAATAATGACGGAAAGCTAAAAAATATAAAAAATTAGAAAAATCGGAAATAAATTATATGAAATGCACAATGGAATTTTATATAGAAAATATAAAGACGTAGTGTTATTTTACGTTCGAGAAAATATGGAAGATCATGTTGTTTATGAGTATTACAATGAAATGGGACATTTGGGAATTGATAAAACAACGGAAATAATACTAAGAAATTACTGGTTTCCAGAAATTAAGCGTAAAGTGTTCGCTCATAGTAAGAACTCTTTGAAATGTATACCGTTTTCACCAAAACATGGTAAAGAGGAAGGATACATTCATAGTATTCCTAAAGAAAACAAACCTTTTGAAACAGTTCATATTGATCACTACGGTCCTGTAGATTCGGGAAAAGGGAAAAGACACATATTGGTAGTAATAGATGAATTTACAAAATTTTTACGTTTATATTATGTTAAAACCACATGTTCAAAAGACGCCCTTGTTGCTCTTAAAGATTTTTTTAAATCATATATTCGTCCTAAGCACATTTTTTCTGATAGAGGCAGCTGTTTCACATCACATGTTTATAAAGTTTTTAGAAGAAAACAACATAAATCATGTCAAAATTGCTACAGGGTCGCCACAAGCAAATGGCCAGGTGGAAAGGGTGAATAGAAATTTGGGGGCAATGATTGCTAAATTACTCGAACCTAACGAAAAGATGCAATGGGAAACAGTAATCGAAAGAATTGAATTTGCGTTAAATAATTTAATACATCGCAGTATTAAAGAACTGTGTGATGCTTTTTTGGATTCCACGCGTGATAAATAGACTGAAAGGAAATTTTATTGAAAATGAACAGAATTTAAACAGAAGTCTGTATCAAATAAGAACTAAGGCCGATAAGGAACAAAAGAATCATATAATGAAAAGTACGTAAATAAGAAACGTAAAAAAGCAAGAAAGGAAGGTGCCTATATTATGGTTAGCAATTTTGACTCAACACAAGGAATATCTAAAAACTATTACCTAAATTTAAAGGTCCTTACAAGGTTACAAAAGGTTTGCGAAACGACCGATATTTACTGCGAGACGTTGATGGGTTTCAACAATCAAATACGTCTTATCAGGGAGTTTGGGCTATTGCCAAAATTAAACCATGGTTTTTAAATGAAAGAAAAAAAATGAGATATGTAGGGCTCAACCTCCAAGATAGTCTCTTTTAATGATCGGGACGATCTTATTGTCAAGATGGCCGAATTGTAGCAAGCTTGCTTATGATGTCAATATATTATTCGTTTATAAAGTATTATTAAATATCATTATAACTATTGTCATTACCCTTAAGTCTTTTATAAAATAGTATTACAATACTGTGACTACATTTAAACCTACTATTAAGTATATTGACAACATTTTGCTATTCAGAAGTTAAAGAAGCATCACTCATTTATGAGAGAGCAGAATAAAAGCGACCGTAAACGAAGCTAGACGTTTATTTTATTTGTACTAAAATTGCTCAATGTGAATGTTAAGCAGCCTTGTGTATTGTTCTAAATTAGCCCTAATGCGTGAACCTATTCGCCCTCGGTAAGAAACTGCGACATTGTGTCGTGATGCATGTGGTATACTGGTAGAGAGCTCCTCACTGTTCGTAGCCCACTTTCTCAGCTCAAAACTTGTGCTAGCTAGCATTCCATATACACCCCTTTGCAACTCGAGGAGCGGATTGAAGAGGCACCAGTTAGTAAGTCGTCCACATAAAAATCCCGCAAAATAGCAGTTGCTGTTGCTCTGTTGTCTTCGATAGCATCTGTAGCCATCTGTTACATGGTATTCACTGCCAAGTGAGAAACTGCAGCTACACCATATATCACAGGAGTCATACGATAGTCCCGTTTTGGTTCGGAAGAACTCGAGCGCCATAATATTCGATGGTAGTCGCGATATTCCTCCGCAATAATGACTTGCCGGTACATTTTTTCTACATCGGCAGTCATTGCATTGCGATGCGATCGGAAACGAAGAAGGAATGAGAACAATTCCTGCTGCTGGTCGTTTTGATGACGGCGTGTAATAGCAATTTGGAGGCACATCGTGGACCTAATCCATATGGTCCATTTGAAGTAACTCTTGCATGAACTGAGTGTATCCCAATCGCAAATCCTCATTTACCTCAAGTCTTCGCTCCATTTGCATTAAACTTTTGACTGTGATGCTGCATGTTTCCCCTAACTGCACGGAGGCTTTGAAAGATAATTGAACGACAAAACGCCCGTTAGCAGCGCGACTATGCGTCCTTTGAAAATGCTCTTCGCATTCCGCTTCTTTGGCAGTATACAATTTTCGTGGGCGTAGCTCTTCCAATTCCCAAAATCTTGGGACTAATGCTTCCAAACGTGGATCACTATGTAATGCCTGAACGAGGCTTGTTGACTGTTGCTGATGAACAACAGGTCCAAACAACACCCATCCAAAAACAGTGCTTTGTAACAGCGGAAGTCCTTGTGGACCCTAACGCAAATCGTTCAAAAGAAACTTACCCATCTCATCGGCACCTACTTGTATGCCGATGGGACCTGTATTAGCAAAGTGTGGGCCAGAGAGGGGTAGATCCTCGATATGTGGCCAATTCGTAATCTGTAAAGGAACATTTGGCAAGTCATTAGTAATTTTAGGGAGAATCAGTGAAACAATTGATCCTTTAGACGAGAGGATAACGTGACCGTACATTGCCCTCGGGATTTTCCACATTGAGAGGATCCGATGCCCGTAATGACAACCGCAGTTGCACGTCTTGGCAAGCATAATCAGGAATGCGGGACTCCGTTATGAAAGAGGCGTGCGATCCATTGTCCAAATGGTGTTCCACGATGACTCTTATCACCTTGTACCATGATTTAAGCATATTCCAGGCTTCACTATAATTAGCGTCAGAAATTTTTATTTTTTTTATTACCTGCAAGGCTTCTCCTTTAAGGCAGCTGCGCAAGTAATGCATCTTTTGTCCACTAGCTAAGTTGTTATTTAGATCTATTAGAGATACAAAAGCGTCGTGGAAACCAATCCACTCAGCCGGCACTCCAGAAAATATAGTTAAATCCATTTTTGGTAGTCGTACGTATGTGTCTCCTTGCTCTTTGCTCGTCTGATTTTCTGGTGGTGTACTGGTTCTGAGTGCTCGCTTGAAGTTTGCCAAGGCCTTGGAGTACCACTGCTCTACCTGTTCACGTAAACTTTCCTCAATTTGAACATTGGGTTGAGTTTATATAAGTGGAGCCCCACCTGGTACTATTTACCAAAAAAATCAAATCGCGGCGTTAAACGTACATAGATTTACACTAAAAACTTAAAGGTTACAATAAAGATTAATTAAAACCAGACGCAATGTTAAACGGAAATGTTCGTAAATAGCGACGGCGGCAGCGGTTTCCGTGACTTAACGCTTTCAGTAATATTTTTTGTGAGAGGAGAAAAATGTTTTGTTGCTTGCGAGTTATGCTAAAAAGATGTATTCTTTCAAATTAAATAAAATTATTAGTTACTATAAAAAAAGTTGTATTCTTGAACTTTATTTTTTAGTGGTTGTTCTGTAACTGCTTCTTTTTAAAATATAAATTCATATCTAAATCTATCACAAAGAAAATGCTTACTTGGTATTTATGTCACTTAGGACCATTGCTACGCGCTTAGCTTGAGCTTATCTCAACAATTACGATATATAGAGAATATGCGACAACCTTCTCTTCAGTACTAAATTGTGTTGCTGGCAGATGGCGATAATCATTTTGGTCAAAAAAAATGTTGCAGGGCAACTTGGTGTAGTGGAACGAATTTCTGTTCTTTTTGATATCAGTCTTTCGTTGTTCTTTGATGCGGAAGGTTGTGCCAAACATTGTATTTGGTTGTGCGTCCTTCCGTATAAAATAAAGAACATGAGAAGAACGGAAGAATGCGATTATGTAAAAATGCACTTGTGAGCGCTAAAGCATACACAATAAGCACACAATACTTAAATCAAATAAACTTCGAATTTGGTATTGTAAATGTGTGTATGCTTTTGAATAAATAATACATATGTATGTATATATGAGAGAAAGTACACATGTATTTAACTCGAATGTAGGTCAAACATTCTTATGATCATATGTTTTAGTGTTTTGTAAGACGCTTCAAAGATCTGCAATATGTACAAATACATATAAATATGTTATTTTTTAATATAAATGAAAACTCACATATAACTTTCTGTACTGCAGCGCTCCCATTCAAGCTTCATTTTTTGGGACTTTTTCTGTAAAGGAGTTTATTAATCAATATTGTAAAGTTAAATTATAAGATAAATCAATTATGTATTTACATTTTGCTCCGAGTTGATATACATTTTTTTCATATTTTCTGGAAAATATTTTCAGCTATTTCTGGTAAAGAATTAGATGATTATAAAAGTAAATATTTCATTATTATTTTATTACTTTTTTGGTGAGTATAAATTTAAATTAAAAATAAAGGCAGTTATTTGTTTCCATCTTATATTATATTATTCATAATATGGGATAAGCCAAATCACCACGTCAAGGTTACTGCCGTCGATCTGTACTTAAATCTAACTTAAATTAGTCCAACTACTGAATGTTGGATCTGATGATAACTCCAAGATTCTTACTACCGTCGATCTGGACTTAAATCTAACTTAAATTAGTCCAACTATTGAATTAAATTAGTCCAACTATCTGAGGGACTCATTAAATGCATTGTATTCAACTCAGATTTGTAATTCTTCTTGTTAATCCACAATTCTGTAATCTGTGCCAGTGCATTCGCAGCTTTTACTAACAACAAGTTGCATTTTTCACAATGCATATTATTTTTGAGGGTTATGTATAATCCATACCCTGCAAAGTATCGTTGGACATTTGTGGAAATCACGGAGCTAGTACTTGGTGTTGCATCCAATACTGCTTGTTCGTCACTCAAGTTTCTAGCTTCCTCCTCCACATTAATCTCTGATCTGTCCAATTGATATTGCATACTTTCTACGGTGACCGTATGCCATTCCAGGTATGTACCTTCATCAGATTCGCAGTTTCCTAACTGCTTCTGCTACTCGAAGGTAGTTATCTTCATCGATATCAGCTTTGCCAAAATATATTGGAACTCTGATATCGACGGATGTGTATTTAAGCAACTTGCTGATCTTATGCGAAAGAAAGTATTTTCCAATGCATCCTGATTCATTTTTCCCAATAGAATGAATTGGATGCTTGGGAGTTCTTCAAAAATTTCTTCTGATAGCCTTAATAGTCAAAATAGTGCCATCGATGCATTTTACTCTGCTTGCTGTTGGTAACACAATCGATTTCAATAATTCAATATATGAATTAAGGATATCGCGTTCTTTCTTTCCTACGCGTTTATATCCTCTACAAAGTGGATTTTTATCATTTAAATTTTTACTGTTTAATACATCAAATACATCATTTGATTTTTGTATAAACAGTGCAGTTGCTTTTACACACTTCTTCGTGTAACTTTCTGTAAATAGCATCAAATTATCAGAAAATTCGATTGCTGTTGCACTGCTAGTCGTACATTCACCTTTCCAAATTGGGTTGGGTACGAATGACGACTAGTCAGCTTTGGGCAAAGTTTGAATATAAAGTTTTTCTTATCTTCCTCGTATATGCATTCTAGCACTTTTTTGCTAACTATTCCGTTAGCTGTTTGCACATCATTTCTAAGTATCATATTTCTTAATGACTTAAAAAAATGGCAATACACAAAAAATGGCTGATGTTCTTCAATTCCAAATGTATTTCCCAGGCCAACGTTTGTGGCACCCTGGTCACATATAACTGCTTTCACATGCACATTAATTTTAAAGAGGGATTCTAAAACTGTCAAAAGTATTGACTTCAATTTATCATTTTTAAATGAGTTCCATACAGCATAATAGCTGACTATATATTTCCACCCGCTTAAGAGCCCTTTTATCATAAAAACAAGGCATTTCGTCGACACTTTATCGGATCTCATATTTCGTCCATAATCTTCGAATGCATCGATCTGGTCCGTGTGATTATTATATGACAGATCAGAACGAATCTGCATTCAATCCAATAAAAGAACAATAATTCGTTCTGTTTCTGTCATTTTAGCCACCTGCTTTTGGAGGTTATATATAACGATTGGATCAATGCCAGTCTGAACAATATTTATAGGTCTCCAACGTTGGAGTGTCCTCACAGCTGGCATTTGAAATCCCAGGTCATCTCGCATTACATTATATGCCGCATTGGATCTGTATGGATAGTTTGCACCACTTTTTGCGCATTTTCATTGTAATGCTGACTGCCAGACACTATCATTTTTGCAAATGATAGTGCAGCAGGAGAGGCACTACTGTTTGGAGTAATGCTCTTCATTAAAGTTTCCTTCATTATTTTCGCCTCTTTCTCAGCATTAGCTAATTTGTCCTCTAAATTCCTTATTGTTTTCCCATAGTATGCTTGTTTCTTCGCATACTTAATTTCGCAATTGCATCTCTTATTCAATCCTTCCTCTTCCTTCACTTCGCAGTATTTCCTTATTTATCGGAATATAATTCGAACTCTTGCAGAGTTATATCGGCATCATCTTCATATATGTTTATTGATGCTTTGCAATTTTCAATTCCATCTGGTAATCCAGGTGATTCAGTCGTCACTAGATCTGTCACTGCATCTGGTAATCCTGTTGACTTCACTACTCTTTTGTTCATAGTCATCACTGGACCTATATAAATGGGTTTAATTTATAATGAATGGAAAAAATTTGTATATAAATAAATATACAGTGGTTAAAATGTAGTGGTATAACGCTATCACAATGACCGCAAGCAACAGACACTCAAGTCGTCCAATGCTTCAATAATTGATAGCACACACTTTATACCATTATACTCTGTAAATTGCGACGATCAGTTACACTTGTAGTGAACTGAAATGCGACGTACATACGCTATAACAAATACGAGGGCGGATTGATATTGAATCTACCTAGCGCTAGATGGCAGCACAAACACAAACACTTTTTTTTTAGAAATTGCGATCTGTCAAACGTCAGCTGTTAAAATTTCACCGAAATTCATCGATTAGTTTATTTGTTGTAGTCGTTTGAAGTAAGCAACTTTTGTGTTTCTTGAAAAATGGAAAAAAGCGAATTTCGTGCAGTGATTAAACACTATTATTTGAAAGGGAAAACGGCGAAAGAGACAAAAGAAAAGCTCGATAAACATTACGATGAGTCTGCTCCGTCAGATTACATGGTAAAATATTGGATTGCTGAATTTAAACGCGGCCGAACAGGTACTCCAACAATACCATCAACAGGAAGGCCAAAATAAGTGGTTACTCCAAAATCCTCGATATCGTTATGAATGATCGCCAAATCAAGTTGCGTGAGATTGTTGAAATGGTAAACATATCATATGAACGTGTGTTCAACATTTTGCATGAACATTTGCATATGAAAAAGCTATCGGCAAGATGGGTGCCGCGTTTGCTCAGTGTCGAACAAAAACGAGTTCGACAGACCACTTCACAGCGGTGTTTGGACATGATAAAGCGTAATCCTGTTGATTTTTGGCGCCGCTTAATAACTGTTGATGAAACGTGGGTCCACCACTACACACCTGAAACCAAAAATCAATCGAAACAATGGGTGGAAGCTGGTGGAAGTGCTCCGAAGAAGGTGAAGGCAGTAAAATCGGCTGGCAAAGTTATGGCCACTGTATTTTGGGATGCACACGGAATATTGCTCATCGATTATCTTGAAAAAGGATCCACAATCACAGGAAAGTATTATCGTGCATTATTGGATCAATTGATTGATGCAATCAAGGAAAAACGACCACATTTAAAGAAGAAAAAATGGATCGCAGCAAAAAGATTAATCTCAAACGAAGAAATGATCACCGAAACTAACGCGTATTTTGAGGGGTTCCCGAAATCGTATTATTCAGATGGTATAAAAAGTTGGAATATCGTCTTACTAAGTGTGTCGAAGTAAAAGGAGACTATGTTGAGAAATAAATAGTTTTTGAAAAAAAAAATGTTTTTTTCCTACTTAGGTAGCTTCAATATCAATCCGCCCTCATATATAATTTGACACAGTGCCGTACTGACACCGAACTTTGTTAGAAATAATATGAAATAATTGTAAAAAAAGTTATATTATAGAAATCAAATATGGAAATAAAATTAAAATTGAAAAAAAATTTAACACTTCCTTTTCTCCTTACGGAAATCGGTCCGCGATGAAAAACAAAAATGCTTTGGACTATACGTCCAATAGAATTGGCAAGCATGTCGTAATATCCCAATTAAAAGAATGGAAAGTATTAGTAAAAATTATAAAATATATTGATGCTTTTTTATCGAACAGAAAAATAAGAGTTAAGGTGGACGGAAACCACTCACTAATATGGCCACTTCAAAATGGTATTCCGCAATGTTCAGCATTATCAGTTACTCTTTTCCTCATTGGATTTGAAAAATTAAATAAAATAATAAATCGCAAAGACGTAACGTCACTGCTCCACGTCTGTCAGATTTACTTTTACATATAAATATGAAATATATATGTATATACTTTTATGAGTAGTTTAATACTAGTTCATTTTTATCAATAGTAAGGCCGAAGACCTTGTGTATAAACTTCTGTGAATAAATAAATAAATATTCATATTTTTATTCAATTTTTTTAAACTTGAATAATTTGGTTATTTTTACTGACTGCATAAGTTTTGTTACAGTATAGTAATAATAAAAATATATTGTTGCAATACCTTACATTTAAACCACTGTATTATTTGTGTCCTCACTTTTGTCTACTGGAGTATTAATAATATAATATTTAAATAACTTACCCAGATTCAGTTCAGGCGCGGAATTTTTTTTAAGCTTACGCTTACCTACAACGTCCGACCTGAAATGACGGTCACACACCAACAAATTTTTAACATTTATATTATTTGATATATTTAAAATTTTCCGCCATTTCATTTATTCACTTATATTTGTAGGAAAAGCAAAATATTTTCTCTACTTGTAAGTTGGAAGTATACAATTTCGGATACAGCATTTGCGAGGCATAATGAAATTGAAATTTGATAGCTTTATTTATATTTAGTAACTTGTCAATAAGTTTTTATTTTTTTTCTGGTTTTTTTCTAATTTTAAAATTTTTATATTACACTAAATAATTTTTTGTTTTTACACTTAAATTTAGTTTTAGTTAATTTTTTAATTTATATTTCTTATTATACAAATTTTGGTTTCTTTTTTAATTTTTTAAATAAAATTTTTGTTTTCTCTGTAAAAATTAAAATTTTTAAACAATTAAAAAAATTATTTATTATATATATATATTTTTAAACTAATTCTATATTAATTTCTTTAACTTAAAGTTTTTATCACTATATCACTATATATTTATTTCTAATTTAATTTAAGCTATTATGCACTTATATTATATTTTTTTAAATTAATTTCATATAGAATATTCCTTATATATTTTTTTACACTAATTCTATATACACTTATTTAATTTTTTCTATTTTAAATTTTTTTTTCACAACCTGTCTGTTCAGAATGCAATTGGGGTTTGAATAAGCAAAGCTTCCTTTTTGAATTTTACGCGGATTTTTTTCTATTTTCCCACAATTTTTTTTTTAATACCAACTTAACTATTCTACATTTTACCACAAAAAAAAAAAAATGCGTGGGAACTTGCAATAAAAGGCAATCAATAACGAAAGTTGCATTGCTACGTGCGCGTTAAAATCAACATTGTACAGTGCAATTCAAGCAGGTACTCCACATTATTTATTTTCCCAACTTATTGACATAATTTATAAGATTAATTAAAAATTTGAATTTGATTGGTATATTAAAAGAATAATTTGTATATTTTTCATATTCTGCAGTGACACGTATAATTGCGGATAAAAATAAATTCGTTTATATAATTCAATAGAAAATTCATCAAATGAAACTTATAAAACTTCAACATTAATTTAAAATAAAACTGATTGTTATATATTTTAAAATTGATGTTAAATAAATAATTTTAAACATACTTTAACCTTGAATACTTACCTTTATTTATGCTGTTGTTCAATTGAAATTAGAAAATATACAAATCGAATCTTTTCAATTTGATTTTTTACAATATTAACACAATATCAGTGCGCGGTATAAAATTTCATGTATTAGAAAATTTACCAACAAAATTTATTCCATTTATATTCCCAAAATAAAAAGAGATCTTTTTGGTAAAAATTGTTTGGAAATTTTTTATTGAATTTATTTATATAAGAATTAATGTATTTCAGTATTATACATAAATAAATTTTCTTATATAATATCTGTGATATATATTATTAGCTAATGTATAAAATTGATATTCAATGATTTTAATTATTGGTTACCAAAAACAGATACCATACGACATATACAATGATTTTTGAATATAAATTATAAATGATGAATTAAATATGTGCTATGCACATAAATATATATAAATGTATTTATATGTGAATGTTTCAAAAATAAATTTTTAATAAAATTTACCAAATTTCTGTAAATGTATCAAAAAATCAAATATTAAGCATTTCAATTCATGATATGTATTCACAATCATAATAATATTCCATGATATGAATCCAACCGAATAAAGGTGTAGGATGTACGTATGATATTTATATACATATATGTGTACGTATAAAATTGCGCTTAATTGCTTTAATACCATATGATATCAATGTAGAGCACAACGAATTATAAAAATAAAACGAACAAGATAGTAATATTCAAAACAAAGAAGGAATTAAAATCCACATAAAAGCTAATTCAAACAAGATACATTTTATAAAAAGCGCTTTAAAAAAATGTTGTTGCCCATATTTGACAGCAACATTTCAAGATTTTGTACTAACTGGAAGGTTGTCGCATATTCTCTATATATCGTATTTGATCTCAAGCATTGCGGTATTTCATTAATTAAACAAACTGAGGATTCATAAATAGAATAAACAGATCTCAGAATTTGAACTGCACACTCTTTTCAGCAGCTTTCATTTGGTGTAGCAGTTGCTGAGGGTGATGGGATGTCATCATATATGACTCGGCCCCCTTAGATTTCGAGTCTCTTCGAAATTTTACAAACTTTAAAAATTTTCTTGTAAATAAGTATATTACAATTATGGTAAGTTCAATATAGGTTAGGTTAGGTAGGACTGGCCGCCCAGTTTGCCAAAAGCACACTTGAACACACATAATGGCCCATTGTGATACCACGGTGTGGCGCCGTTCAAGCACTGACTAAAAAGTTTCCGTACTTGGGATGGTGATAGTCAGCGCAAGGACAGCGCCAGGAAAGGCACGACTCCCCCGTCATGTTTCAGGAAACCATCCTGATACTTTGATGAACCTGGCTATGTCCCTAATATTAATGGATGACAGCTCTGTCAGCCTTGTAAGAAATGGGGCACCAAAGGTGCGAATTCTTCTTCTGCTCAAGGATGGGCAGTGGCATAAGAGGTGGAAAACCGTCTCGTCCTCCTCCTCGGAGCCACAGCCTCGGCAAAATTCATTTGAAGGTAGGCCCAGTCTTTCTGCGTGCTGTCCCATTATGCAGTGGCCGGTCAAAACCGACACAGTTGTCGACAGTGATACGCGATCAAGTCGAAAAAGTTGACTGGTTCTGTTTTTGTCCATTCTTGCCCAAGTCTTGCCATGTGGCAGGATTCCTCGTTAGCCCAGGATTTGTAGGCGTCAGCCAGATATTTCTGTTTGGTTTCGAGCTTGGCTGTTGCCAGTGGAAAGCCGATGTTTACGGAGGGGTGTATGTCGTGCATTAGCGTGCCTGCCTTGGCAAGCTCGTCCGCCTCGCAATTTACCAGGATTTCGCTATGTCCGGGAACCCAGACTAGGTGCAACCGAGAGTAACTTGCGAGCTCATTTAAAGATGTTCGACATTCATGAGCTAGTCTTGATGTGGCCGTGGAGCCAAAAATCGATTTAATGGCGGCCTGGCTGTCTGAGAAGAACGATACGTCGACTGCACCGATATCACTACTCAGCATCCCTTTGGCTGCGTGATAAATAGCCATGACCTCAGTTTGAAAAGCGCGGCAATGGTCTGGGAGACGTAGGGAGATGTTTAAGTCGAGCTTGTCGGAATAAATACCGCTGCCAACTCTACCTCCATGCTTGGAACCTTCGGTGTAGATTGCGACTGTTTCACCGACGATTAGGTTTTTTGCAGTCCAGTCGTTTCTACTTGGAATATTGATGTCGAATTCCCAATTCAAATCGGGATAGACCGACATATAATCAATAAAGTTGGGGACAGGTGGATCCTGATTCAGAATTGAATCATGGCCCGTGAGAGCTAAGCGCCAGCGCGAAAGAGCGTTATGTCTAATCGCTGTCAGCAGGGCTTGTTGCTAAACCAGGATCCCCGAAGGGAGCTAGTGCAGCATGGCAAAAAGGGCTTTCGTAGGTGTGCTTCGAAGAGCGCCAGTGATCAGTGGAGCAACGGATCTTCTGATTTTATCAAGGGGTTTGATATTGCAGGCTTTTTCGAGATCTTGCCACCAGAAGACCGACCCGTATAATAGGTTTGGTTCAACGATGGCCGTGTAGAGCCAGAGCACGACTCGAGGACAAAGTCCCCATCGTGCACCAACTGCTCTTTTACAACAGTATATAGCGCATGTTGCCTTACGTGCTCTCTCAGCTAGATTGGCTTTCCAATAAAGCTTTGGGTCGAGAATCAGGCCTAAGTACTTAACGTGTGTACTCAAAGAGATCGGAGTGCGGTTTAGACTAGGAATTGCAAACCTTGGAATTTGGTACTTCCTAGTGAAATGCATTGTCTCGGTTTTGGATGGGTTAACCCCAAGTTTGAATTCACGACACCAGTTCGACACAATAGAGAGTGAATAGTTAAGTTTTTAGGAAAGTGTTTGGGGGAATTTGCCGGATGCTGCGATTGATATGTCGTCCGCATAGGCTACCACTTTGCATCCAGTAGATTCCAATCTCACTAGTAGTATGTTAACTGCCAGGTTCCAGAGGAGGGGTGATAAAACACCCCTTGTGGCATGCCCCTGTTAACCACCCACCTTGATTGGGCACTGCCGATCGTGGAAGTGATGATTCTAGATTTTAGTAGAAGCTCTATAAATTTAAGAAGGCCTGAATTCAGGTTAAGGTTAAGAGTGCAGAAATGACAGCGTTGGGGGATAGATTGTTGAATGCTCCCTCGATGTCCAGAAATATGGCAAGTGAGAATTCCTTGTATACCAAGGATTTGTCAACTTGAGAAATGAGAGAATGAAGTGCTGTTTCAACCGATTTGCCTTTAGAGAAAGCGTTTTGAGATACAGAGAGAAGAGAAGGGTTCATCGATGTCCTGATATGTAGGTCAATAACTCTTTCTAGAACCTTAAGAAGAAAGTATATTAGACTTATGGGTCTGTAATCCTTACGTTTGTTGTGTGAGGCCTAACCAACTTTTGGGATGAAGACGACCCGAGCCGTGCGCCAGCGTAAGGGAATATATTGCAATCTGAGGCTTGCATTATATATTTGTAGCAGCCATGGAAGGATAATCTCTTAAGTACAATATAAAGAATATAAAATTTTGTATTTACATATTTATCTTCAAAAATATATTTGATTTCTTCTAATTTTTCTGTAGATTTTACTTTCTTACAACCTTCTTATTCTTATTACTTATTTCTTACAAATGTTATTTAATATATTAGATATGCAAACATTTGCTCTTTCCAGTTTTGAAATATCATTTTCATCTAGTGTATGTTTTATTTTTTATGCTTACAATTTTTGTTATTTTGATATCTAGTTGCATAAAAATTTCATTAGGTATTGGTACAGTCGTTCTTGTTTTAAAATCTTCAGTAATAAAATTTGGGATTAATAATAGAAATAGGATTGTGTCATTAATAAAAGATCCCAAACTACCTTTTATATATTTCAATTTAAGACTATCAATAATCTATTATTAGTTAAAAATAACTTATTCACTATTTTATGTTTTAACATTAGTATATTTTCCTGTATTTTTTCAATTTTCTCTGCTATTTGGTTTATTAGTAACAGAAAGTTATTATATTTGGTAATTTCGAAGCTTTCTTCAATCGTTTTGGCATAAGTCTGATTACAAATTTCCTTAGCTGACTCAAGGATTCATCCAATATTTTTCAAATAGCTTTGCAAATCATCGTTTATTTTATTTTGTTTATTCATATCGTTGACTAAATTGTATGTATTTATTGGTAACTTCTTAAAATGGTCATTAATACTTTGTCTGTCTTCATCATCTAAATTTCCGAATAACCAGTTGATTGCTCTTCCGCACATATTCACTAAAGCTCTTTTCTGTCTAGTATGAATTGAAATTATTATCATTCGGTGTTCAAGCTGGCTTATCTCTTTATTAAGACCAAAAATGAACCATCCGTTTTTAATTTAATTTATTTTAATTGGTGCATAACCAGCCTCTGTTTCGATTTTATCAACGAAAACTGCCGCCTGAATCGATTCCGACAACATTATAAACATTGTTACTAGGACTGTTACCTGAAAATATTTTAAAGGTCTTTTAATTTGCTATATCCATTTTGTTTTGAATATTAGTGTTACATTTTAAATATCTTTTGGCCATCTTTTGTCTTTGGGCTCTTAGATTCTTTATGAATACGAGTATATTTGGATTATAGTAATTTGGTACACATTCTCTCTTTGAATTTAGTCTGTCAATGGCTTTGGTTTTTCTTTTATTTGAAACCTTTGCTATTTTTTTAAGATTTAAGTTTAGTTGGTTAATAAAGTCGATTGGTTTATGTTTTGTGGTTGAATTATAAAAACATATTGCCCTGATTGGTAATTCTTCAATATCGCCATTTTCATCTTCTCTTTTTAATAGTGTTGAATGCAATCGTTCAATTTCCGAATTTCGTGTATGCGAATTTGGCGTTGTAAAGTGTGATTTAACACCTTTTTCACTGCAGAACATATTTATTAATTAATTGTGAAATTCATTGTCCATAATCAATAAAGCTGGCTTGCCTAAAAATTCAATTCTTTCTTCTAACTTAGCTTTTATAATAATCATGTTTTTGTCATGTATTTTATGAATGCTACCTAATTTTGTAGATCTGTCTATTGATGTTAAAAAATATGTTCTTTGTACTTGAAATATGTCAATATGAACAATTTCATTTGGTCTTTGTGGAGTTTGGGTACGATTAAAATATTCCTTAAACGGTTTTCGATCATGTTTGTTTTCATTACATATTCTACAACTGTTTATAAAGCGATTTATGTATTTTATTAGATTGGGATAAAAATATTTATCTTTTATTTCTTCGTATTTTTCCAATATCCCCCTTTGATTTGTATTTTAATGTATATTTTCAATAATTTTTAATGCTTGCACTTCGTTCAAAAGGTCTTTTGCTAATTTAGAACTTTTCGTGAAATTGGAGGCAACTACGAAATAAGAAATGTTAGAAACACCAACTTGTCGATATTTAACTTTTACTTAGAAAGAATAAGTAATTCTGAGGAACTAGATCTTGAAGTTAGCAAATTAAATAATATAATAATTGATTCTTTTGAAAGTAGTTGCAATCAAGTTGTGAAAAAACGTTCTAGGAACGTACCCTGGTGGAGTGGGGAGCTATACATTTTGCGGAAAAAAGCCCGGCAACTCTTTAATAGAGCCTAGTCTAATGGTGACTGGGCATCCTATAGAAGTGCCTTAACGGCCTATAATAATAAGTTGAGAAGACCCAAGAGAGACTCATGGAAAAAGTACTGTGAGGATATTGAAATTCTCCCAGCAGCTACTCGACTCCAGAAATCACTCAATAAAGATCACTTAAATGGCATTTCTACATTTAAGAAAGCTGACGGAAATTTTACGGAGAGCCTGGAAGAGACGGGACAGCTTTTGTTGGATACTCACTTCCCAGGCTGTGCCACTAGTGGGGAGGATAGTGAAATCATCGAGAATACTCATTTCTTGATGCCTACACGGAGGGAACTAACACTGGCTTGCAGAATCTTCACCGTCAACAAAACCAAATGGGCTATCTTCACTTTTAGACCATTCAAATCCCCAGGTGTCGATAATATACAACCGTGCCTACTTCGGCAAGGTGTTGATGTATTGGCGCATGTGCTAACAAACATTTTCAGGATAAGCCTGGAAAAGACTCATAGTGTCTAAACCTTGGACGAAGGCTAGGGTGGCTTTCATACCGAAAGCAGGCAAAAAGGCGGACCACATGCCAAAAGCCTATCGGCCCATTACCCTTACGTCATTCCTGCTAAAATTTATGGAAAAAATTCTGGACCAATATATCAGAGAAACTTATCTTAAAGATTCTCCTCTTTATATTGAACAATATGCTAACCAATCAGGCAAATCGACTGAGACAGCCATACATAGCTTAACGAGCAAAATTGAAAAGCATTTGAGGGTAAAGATATAGCTCTCTGTACATCGTTTGACATTACGGGGGCTTTTGACAATGCGACTTTCAGATCAATTGAGGAGGGGATGAACAGGAAAGGTATACAAAGACTGATCATAACATGGGTTCTCAATATGCTGAAAAACAGCACAACAATCTTTGAAACAGGGACAGCAAAGCTAATTGTCAGGTCAACCAAAGGATGTCCCCAGGGGGGCGTCCTATCGCCACTCCTATGGTTATTGGTTATCGACGAGCTCTCACAAACTCTCAATAGCCTCGGATTCGAAGTTCAGGGCTTTGCGGATGATTTGGTAATTATGGTCTGAGGCAAGTTTGTCTCTACCATAACAGATCGCATGCAACTAGCTCTTGACATCACGCAAAACTGGTGTCAAGAGAAAAGACTATCGATAAATCCGAATAAGAAAAAAGGGGTACCCTTCACCAAAAGAAGGAAACTGAATCTGGGGACCTTAAGTTTAGGGACCACGAACTTAACAATGTCAAATGAAATGAAATATCTGGGAGTAATACTATACAAAATTCCAACTTGGAAAAACCACTTATCATACATAACTAGTAAAGCCTTAAGAGCAACCTACGCTTGCCAGAGTTTGTACGGTAAAACATGGGGACTACGGCCAAAACTGATGGCGTGGTCATATAAAACAATAATAGTACCAATGATTACACATGCTCTGTTGGTATGGTGGCCAAAAGTAAACCAAACAAAAGCTCAGATGACCCTTAAATAGATTCACCGTATAGCCTGTTTGAGTGTGACGAGAGTAATGAGAACGTGCCCCACAGTAGCTTTGGGAATGATCACTGGACTGACTTCTCTACACCTTGTAGTTAAGAGGATGGCGGCCAGCGCAGCCCTAAGGCTACCTAATCTAGCCCATCTTAAAGAAGGCAACCTATCGGGGCACGCAAAGATTCTGGATACTGTCTGGAATTCTCCGTGCCTCATGATCTTCGATAAAATGTACACAAAATTAGACTTCTCCAAGCACTTGAAAGTGGTCATCAGTGATCGGTCAGCTTGGAGAAAGATTGAAATAATAATAAAACAGTACTCACAGTTGTGGTATACTGTGGGTCCAAAATAGAAGATGGCTGTGCAGGAGCTGGAATTGTAGGGCCAAATTTCCAAGAAGCAAATGCAATAGGAAAAAAAGCTTCTATTTTTCAGGCGGAGGTCCACGCTTTAGAGTTATGTGCTAGAGAATGTCTACGCAGGGGTACACGCAACACCAAAATATGCATACTCTCAGATAGCCAGGCAGCTCTGAAATCATTAATAAACTTCTCATTCCAATCAAAGCTGTTCTGGGATTGCTCTAAACTCCTCAATACTCTAGCAGCGAGACACTCTGTTACGCTAATGTGGGTACCGGGACATGAGGGACATGAGGGTAACGAAATGGCGGACTCTTTGGAAAAAAGGGGCGCAGGCACTGCTTTCATAGGTCCAGAACCCTTCGTGGAGTAAACAGTAGCTTCACAAATAACTTGTTGTGCGAACAGGAAAACGAGGTCTGCTAAACTACTGGAGAGCCCAAAAAGGCATGCGGCAGTCGAGACTACTTATTGATCCTGAACACATCAAGGTAGATGCTTCTTTAAACCTCAGCAGAAATGACATCAAACTCTATACTGAACTTTTAACAGGACATTTTAGTTTAAATTACCATCTGAAAAAATAGGCGTGGTAGAAGACGATTCCTGTCGACTCTGTCAAGAGGAGCAGGAAAGAGCAGAACATATTTCATGCACTTGCCCAGCGGTGGAAAGATGCAGACATAACTATCTAGGCAGTGGGTTCTTATCTCCAAATCACCTAGTCAAAACTAAGCCCACAGCAGTTACGAGATTTTTAAATAGTCTAGGATTGTTTTAGTTGGGTACGAGGCTGCACAATAGATCTCTTAGGTCGCGGTGTTTTTTTTCGCTAGCTAATAGTTAATAATGTCCGTTCAGAGTGCGGCTTGCATAACCAATTGGATTGCCGTCTTCACTCTGTACCGCGCCTAATGCTACATTACTTGCATCAATTGTAAGAACAAATTTCTTGTTAAAATCAGGGTAAGCCAGAATGGTACTTATCCAATTCTGGCTTACCTTTTTCAATTCATTAAATGCTCTCACGCATGCGGGATCAGAAATATTAGTTTTTGTATTTTTCTTTAGATATTTCACCATCAGATTTGCGATAAGTGAATAATTTGTTATAAATTTTCTTTAAAAACCTGTTGGTCCAAGGAAAGATTTGATTTCTTTAATTGTTTTGGGTAACAGTAGATTGTTTATTATTTTGACTTTTTCTGGGTTTGGCTTAATTCCGTCTGTTATAATAATATGTCCGAAAAATTCTGTTTGTTTTGCCAATAAATTACACGTGGTTAGTTGCACTTTTAAATTAATTTCATTAAGTTTGTTAAATATTTTTTCCAAATTTTCAAATTCTTCCTCTTATGAGGTTGAGAAGACTAAAATGTCATCCATATAAATAACACATATTTTCTTAATAAACTTTCTTAATACATGATTCATCTCTCTTAATACATACATGATTTGCTGGAAAGTAGCGGGTTGATTCTTCAGTCCGAGTGGCATTCGAATGTACTAAAAATGACCCTTGGGTGTTGAAAATGCAGTTTTTTCGATATCTTTTTCATCCATTAATATTTGATAGAAACCTTGGGCTATATCCAAAGTTGAAAAGTATTGGGCGCGACCTAACTTTTCAAAAAGAGAATCTATATTTGGAATACGAAATTTATCATCTACCGTGATATTATTCAATTTAAGGTAATCAATGACTATACGCCAATTTACTTTCTCGCTTGAATTATCTCTTTTCTTGGATACTATCCACAAGGGTGAATTATAAGGTGATTTAATCGGCCTTATTATTCCCTGCAAGATCATTTCTTGATTTTGTCTCCCAATTTCTTTATCGTAAATCTGAAGATATCTGGAAATTTTTTAGTAAATAGGTTTGTCAGTGTTCGTAATTATTTTGTGGATGTACCTAAGCTTTTAATGGATGTAACTAAGCTTTTAAGTGTTTTCAAGTGACTAAAAACCCTATAATCACCCAGAGTTGTAGTAGCAGCTGTAATTGGGGTTAAATAATTTGGGGTTAAATTTATTGTAAGAGTCGCTATGAATAGTTGGTATTCCGAGCCAATAGTCGAAAATGTTCAACCTGTGCCGCGTCCACATCCATTGGCTCTTGGTATCGTTCCCTGCTTGGAAACTTGTCAGAGTTGTTGATGATTCCTACTATTTCCCGAGTAATTAAAATGTCTACTAAAACCTTGTTGGTAACCTTTATTATTTGCAAAATTGCCTGAATTATTGAATCTATTTGGAAGGCCCTATTGATAATTTCTATCAAAATTTCAGAAATTGTTTTGTCTACTTGGCTGAACTTCGTTGCCAACCCGATTTCGAAAGCTTCCCGAATTGTTTCTGTTTCTATTTTCATACCAATTATTGTAATTAGGATTACTATTTTTAAAACCTTGCTGTTTTTAGTCTAATGTCTCCCATTAGATTGTTTTCAATATAATAATTATGTGCTTCCGATACACTATTAATATCGTTCTGAAGCAATAACGTTTTACATGTATTGGCAAAAAATTAAAATAATTGTCAAAATTTAACTTTGAACTCTTATCTGGATCGAAATCGGTGTTTTTCTCGATTTCCACGCTAAATTTCTAATTCATTTCATTTAGAATCTTGTCTAGCTTTATGTTCATGGCCTCTTCCTTCAAATGGAAATATCACCATTTTACTCCAAATTGTAGCAGGATATTGTCCCACGACATGTCTGTGAGTCCCTCGACGATCCTGAGTGCCTTCCCCTACACTGTGTTTGCTAATATTATCTTAATTGGTCCGCTGTGCTCCTCCGGCGTCAGCGACAACACAACCCCAACATCTCTGAGAAAGTTCTGGATGGTGTAATTATCCTCACCATTGAATGGTGGTACAATGCGAACTTCCCGCAGGCAATCCGACAAAGACAACATTTTAGTATATCACAAAAAATTGTTTTGTCACTGGGGTTTTCTAAACCATTTTAGTTCAGTTTTCTTTTTCTTTTCGTTCAACTTCACTTTTGCTTTTATTATAAAAGATTTTTTTTCACGGTTTTTCAAATTTATTGTTTATTTCAAATATAATTTTTTCTTTAAACTTCACTTATTCTTTTGTTGTAAAAAAATTTTTTCCACAGTTTTCGAATCAATTATTTAAAACAATTAAACAATTTTTTTGTTCAGCTTCTTCACTTTTTCTTTTGTCATAAAAAAAATGTCCACAATTTCACAATTCGTTACTTATTGTGTAAACCGAAATAAATATTTTTTGTTGTTAGTCCGAATCACTCAATGCTTTTTTTTATCTAGCATCCTATCCTTGTCGCCAGTTAAAATAAAAAGATGTATTCTTTTTAATTAAATAAAATTTATAGTTATTATAAAAAAACATGTATTCTTCTTTTAATTAAATAAAATTTTTTATTGAGCCGCGTTAAGATCTTTATGTCTTAGTGGTTGATCTGCAACTATTTCTTTTTAATACATAAATTCATATCTTAAATCTATCACAAAGAAAATGCTTACTTGGTATTTATGTCACTTAGGAACATGCTACGCGCTTAGCATGAGCTTATCTCAAGCGTTGCGGTGTTTCATTAATTTAACAAACTGAACAGATCTCAGAATTTGAACTGCACACTGTTTTCAGCAGCGTTCGCTATTTTAGCGAACGTCGCTGAATCTTCATTTGGTGTAGCAGTTTCTGAGGGATGGGATGTCATCATATATGACTTGCGGACTTCAAAGTTTGTGTTTTGTATGCAAATATTTAGGTACGTATGGATGTGAGTATTAAGCGGCCCATACACGATACACAATATGTTGTGCCATATAACGAAATCATACCATGTATTTTCTCTATGTCATGTATACCATGTATGTATGTCTCTCCGAAAAACATTGAACTATTTTATTGTGGGGTCCAAAATGATTTGATGAAGTTAAGACTTACAATGGTGTACTATACAACACATTTGTCGAGCATGTTATGCTCGCGGTATTGCATCTAATGATAACGAATGCCGCGAATGTTTAAATGAAGCAATTGAATTTCCTATCGGAAATGCGTCATCTGCTTTCTCTTCTTTGTGTATTGAATGTATCGGCAAATGCGTTAGCATTGTGGAAAGAATTTAAAAGAGACATGAGTGAAAATTTTTTAAGAAATTACAGTGAAGCAGTTTCATTTAATCGAATACTATCGGATATTGAAAAAGTCTTGATTAGTCACAATGTCAGTATAATGGTGACAGATGTATAAAATAAACAAAATAATAATAAATATACATATATATATTGTTACGCATACTCGTTCCTTTTGTATGCATAACCGATAACCAACGTAGGTAACAGCAACACTATACAAAAACAGCTAACCGGTATTGCAAGCGATCTCATCTGGGGCTCTCTCTCTGATTACCACGCGGAAGCAAGTTGTATTTTTATCCGAGTTGTATTCTATTTAATTAACTATAATCTACTTAATGAATTTAACTGAAATTAACTATATTTTTAAAATAAAATAATTATCTTTTGTTAAGAAACATAACAAAAAGTGGCGATGAGGATTTTTTATTCGCAGTAGAAAAAAAATTAACTGAAATGTCTACAATAGAAGAGACATTAGCGCAATTGCTTGTACGAATGCAAGAACAGCAACACAGAGATAGTGTGGCGATGCAAAATATTCTTTCGAAAATAATTCCAGCAAGTGACTCCAAGAATGAAGTGAAATTCGGTGGAAATCCAGAATTTATCATTGAGGCACTTGCATCGAACATTACCGAATTTTGCTACGATGTCGACCATAACCTCACCTTCGACACATGGTTTGCGCGATATGAAGACCTTTTTCAGCACGATGCAGGAAAATTGGACGATGCGGCAAAAACAAGGCTACTGCTTAGGAAGTTGAACTCACAGGTGCATCACAAATATGTAAACTACATACTACCAAACCATCCAAGGGACAAAACCTTTAAAGAGACAGTGTCATTACTCAAGCAACTTTTCGGAATACAAGCATCACAATTCAACATCCGATACAATTGCCTGCAGCTTAAAAAAGACCCAAGTGTAGATTTTATCACGTACGTAGGTGACGTAAATAAACAGTGTGACCTTTTCGACTTGAAAAAATTGACAATCGATCAGTTTAAATGCTTGATTTTTGTTATGGGTCTAAAATCGCCATCAGATTTTGAATTGCGTACAAAATTGCTTAACAAACTAGACGAAAAAAGAGATGGCGAAAGCGCCATTACACTGGACACATTGTCACGGGAATGTCAACGTTTGGTGAACTTAAAAACTGATACTGCGCTCATTGAAAACCAGAAGACGGCGGCACATATAAACAAGATCAAAACAAGGTCACAATCCATAAACACAAAGGAGGGAAAAGTACCGAAAAGTCCATGTTGGTACTGCGGTGATCTTCATTACGCACGTTTCTGTTCATATAAAAACCATAAATGTGGTGATTGTTCACACACTGGGCACAAAGAAGGTTATTGCACAGGCAATAACAAAAACTACAAAAACAACCGAGCAAATGACTCGCAACAAAAACAACAACATAAATACAACTCAAATGCTTCACACAAAAGTCACAGAAAGCAGCATACAAATACAAATATCGTGCAGTCAAACGGAATTTTTGTGACAAATCAAGTACAAAGCTTACGCAAATACGTGGACGTACATATCAACGATTCACATGTAAGACTTCAATTTGACACAGGCTCAGATATAACTATTATATCAGAGGAGAACTTCAACAAACTGGACGTTCAAGATATTGAGGAAGTTGACCAATCAGCACGTAGCGCAACAGGCGAGCTACCCCTCACGTCGCAGTTCAAATGCAAAGTCAAATTTCAAGGGAAAGAAAAATCTTTAATTTGCCGAGTTACATCAATTCACGATCTCAATGTCATGGGATTAGATTGGATGGACGCTTTACAACTGAAAGACCAGACCATAAATTCTGTGTGCAATCAAATACAGAATAATCAGGGGAGTGTTGATCAAACATCGATTCAAAACAAAATTGCTCACTTAAAATTATCTTTTTCAGATGTGTTCGATGGCAAAATGGGACTCTGCAACAAGACCGTGCAAAGGCCGTATTGCAGACGAAGACCCATGCTCAACCAGTTTTCAGACCAAAACGCCCCGTTGCTTACGCCATGCTGGTAGAGACAGAGCTAAAACGTCTACAGGACTGCAACATTTTATCACCTGTGAACTACTCCGAGTGGGCAGCACCCATCGTGGTCATTAAAAAAGCAGCTGGCGGAATACGAGTGTGCGGTGATTTTTCAACTGGACTGAACGAGCGCCTCGAATCACATCAGTATCCACTTCCCCTGCCGGAAGACATTTTTTCAAAACTGGCAAATGCCAAATATTTCAGTCATCTTGACTTATCAGATGCCTTTTTACAAATTGAAGTTGATGACGCATCAAAGCATTTATTAACCATCAACACGCACATCGGACTGTTAAGATATAACTGAATGGTATTTGGCGTTAAAACGTTCCCAGCCATTTTTCAACAAACTATGGATCAGATGCTGGCAGGCATATCAGGTGCAGCAGCGTACATTGATGACATTTTTGTAGCAGGCAAAGATAAAGGGGAACACGACAAAAATCTTCACGCTGTTCTAGACAGAATCAAGGAATATGGGTTCAGGCTTAAATACGAAAAGTGCGTATTTTTCAAAACTTCTGTAAGCTACCTGGGTTACATAATTGACCAAAATGGCCTCAGGACATGGACAATAAAACATAAGCGATCGTTCCAAGAATTAAAGAACATTTTATTATCAGACCTCACATTGGCACATTATGACCCTCAGCAGAACATCATAGTTGCAGCAGATGCATCCGGATACGGACTTGGTGCATGCATTTTACACGAATATGCGGACGGCACCATCAAAGCAGTTTCTCATGCAGCACGCTCACTAACACCTGCTGAACAAGGGTACAGTCAAGTGGAAAAGGAAGCGCTCGCACTTATTTTTGCGGTAACAGAGTTTCACAAAATGATATATGGGCGACGATTCAAGCTTCATACCGACCACAAACCGTTATTAACAATTTTTGGACGCAAAACTGGAGTAGCAGTACACCAGGCAAATCGTTTGCAGAGGTGGGCAATTCAACTTCTAGCATACGACTTCGAAATTAGTTTTGTGAATACCAATAGTTTCGGATACGCGGATGTATTGTCACGTCTTATAAACAAAGAAAACAATGTTCCGGAAGATTTCGTTATAGCATCAATAAAAATTGAAAACGCTGTGAAAACGATTGTCAATGACGTCATAAAGTCAATGCCGGTAACTTTCAAAATGATACAGTACGAAACAGCAAAGGATAAAACTTTGTCTACTGTTTTAAATTACATCCAAAGTGGATGGCCTTCAGAGATAAATCAAAACGATGAGCTTAAGCTCTTCTTCCACAGAAAAGACAATTTATTGCACACAGACGGATGTATTATGTATGGTGACCGACTTGTCGTCCCACATACATATCGCAAGCGTATATTAAAACAAATTCATCATGGACATCCAGGAATAGAACGAACAAAAGCTATAGCACGAAGCTATGTCTACTGGCCACGTATCGATGATGACATCAAAATGACTGCACATCGATTATGCTGGACCAATCGACGGGTATTATTTTTTACTGGTCGTCGATGCTTTTTCAAAATGGCCAGAGATTATAGAAACAAAATCAATTTCATCGCAGCAAACAGTTAAGATGTTAAGCGACATTTTTTCTCGTTTTGGTCTACCATCAACAGTCGTATCAGACAACGGTACGCAATTCAAAAGCGCATTTTTTGAGGAATTTATGGAGAAGAATTGCATTGATCATAAATGCAGTAGCCCATACCATCCAATGTCAAATGGACAAGCCGAGCGATTTGTAGACTCATTCAAGAGAGCACTCAAAAATATGGAAGGAGAGGGGACGGTCATAGAAAACATGCACAAATTTCTACAATTGTATCGTTCAACTTTAAACCCAAATGTACCAGACAACAAGTCACCAGCAGAGATAATGCTTGGCAGACCAATGCGTACCACATTAGATCAACTGAAACCACTAACACACAGCGATCAGCAAATGTCAGCAGCCTCAACGAAGATGAAACAGCAATTCGACAGGAAACACGGCGTTATTTCGAGAGAATTTCAAAAATTCGACAAGGTATTTGTGAGAGTACCAGACGGCGTAAACCACTTTAAATGGGTACCTGGAGAAATCATTGAGCAGAGAGGCGCTGTCATGTACAATGTGCGAGTCACAAATGGCAAAATTATAAGATCTCACATAAATCAAATGCGTCAACGTACTGCAATAAAAGACGTTTCCGAAGATCATAATAAACCATGGGCTGCAGCTCTTGAAATTTTCGATTCGTCACCAACTGAAGTTGCAGATACAGATGATAACCTGGAAAATGACATAAACAACAGTGACAACGAACCAACAGCACCTACTACTTCTCATAATGGAAACTCAACGATAGAAGTACCACTGGCTCTTCGCAAATCAACCCGCAAACGTTGGCCAGTGAACAAATTTACACCATCTTAATGCAATTTACTCAAAAGGGAAGGTGTTACGCATACTCGTTCCTTTTGTATGCATAACCGATAACCAACGTAGGTAACAGCAACACTATACAAAAACAGCTAACCGGTATTGCAATCGATCTCATCTGGGGCTCTCTCTCTGATTACCACGCGGAAGCAAGTTGTATTTTTATCCGAGTTGTATTCTATTTAATTAACTATAATCTACTTAATGAATTTAACTGAACTTAACTATATTTTTAAAATAAAAAAATTATCTTTTGTTAAGAAACATAACACATATATATATATATATATATATATATATATATATATATATATATATATATATATATATATATATATATATCTATATATATATATATATATATATATATATATATATAGATATAAATATATATATATATATATATATATATATATATATATCTATATATATATATATATATATATATATATATAGATATAAATATATATATATATATATATATATATATATATATATATATATATATATATATATATATATATATATATATATATATATATATATATATATATATATATATATATATATATATATATATATATATATATATGTATTTATTATTCTTTTTTTTATTTCATACATCTGTCACCATTATATTGACACCTAGTACATGATTTGACAATTCGTTTTGGAAATTTGTATAAACAAACACATTTCGCCCAGTGATAAGAAGTGATACAACATATATTGTTTACATTAATTATAATAATTCATTTGGAGTCCGTACGTCCAAATTCGCTTTATAACACACTTGTATAACAGCAACTTGTTGTTAACTGTGAGTTTAGATTGCTTACCCATTAACCAATATAGTTGCCTAAATTTTGCTTTTATTTGCTTCGTTTTTTGTTTGATGTGGTAGTACCAATTTAATTTATATATAAATGTATATATCACATACAATGGCTCGTTGTGGTACCACACATAGACGACGCGATTCCCCCGTATAGAGTTTTGGGAACCACAGTGATTCCGAAATGAACCTGGCTATGTCCTTAATGTTGATGGAAGATAGTTTCTTTAAGGTAGTGAAGAAAGGTGAGCCTAGGAGTTTTAATCTTTGCCTGGCCAGTCCTGGGCACAGACACATGAGATGAAGTACTGGTTTTCCCTCCTCCTCAGAGCCACAACTGCCACATATGTCGTTATGGGGCAGTGCTAGTCTTTCAGCATGATTACCGATCAGACACTGTCCCGTGAGCACATTTATTATAGTGCTGATGCAGTTCCTGCTAATATTGAGTAGCTGACTAGTACGCCTAATGTCAATAGTGCTCCAGGTTTGTCTGACATCACTACATTGGGACAAAATGCTAAGAGTATAGCTTAGCTTTTCTGATAGTGTTGAAAGATACTTGCCGGAAACAGAGATAGCAATGTCGTCCGCATAAGCTATAGTGTTACAGCCGGAATGATCTAATCTCATTAGTAGTGTGTTCACCGTCAGATTCTAGATGAGGGGAGAGAGGACACAGCCTTGTGGCGTACCTCTCTTGCCAGTCCTTTTAGCATGTACGTTTCCTATTGAGGAGCTAATGACGTGTGTTTTCAGTAGCTGTTCGATGAACCTAACCAGGCTGGGATCCAGGCTTAGGTTTTCTAAGGATTTAATTATGGCAAAGGGACAAATATTGTTGAATGCCCCTCCTATGTCAAGAAATACTGCAAGAGTATATTCTTTGTTGGCAAGAGATTTCTCTACTTGCTCAATGAGCACGTGAAGCGCTGTTTCCACAGACTTGCCGTTAGTATAGGCACGTGGAACTAATAGAGCTCCTGATTTGTATATCAAGGACCCTTTTCAGTGTTTTCAAAAGAAAGGGGGACAGACTAATTGGTCTATAGTCCTTAGGCATGGTGTGGGTCGCCTTTCCCGTTTTAGGGATGAATACTACTCGAGTTTCTCTCCAGCTTTTGGGAATGTACGACCATCTTAGGCATGCATTATAAATATGCAGTAGCCAAGGCGCAACCGCACTTGCAGTGTGCTGAATATCCGCGGGAATGATGCCATCAGGCCCGGGTGATTTAAAAGGTTTAAAGCTGTTGATGGCCCACTGAATATGCGTGTGGGTCATTTGGAACTCGGTTGAGTGACTTAAAGAATGGTTGGTGTCAAGAGACCTGCAATCCACAAAGATTTCATTCCCCGGAACGTGTGTTTCTATTAGGGCGTCTAGAGTGCCGGTTTCAGAGTCAGTCCAGTTACCGTCCGATCTCTGAATACATTCAAGAGCCCGAGGGGTGGTGTTGCGGATCCTCCGGAGTCTGCTTGTCTCGGACGAGCTTTCTATGCTGCCACAGAAGTCTCGCTAAGACACTAGTTTGGATCTCCTAACCATATACTTGAGTTCCCTTTATTTGTCTTCGAAAGGGAGCCAGTAATTTGTAGCTTTGGCTCTGTTGAAGAGCTTGAATTGCTTGAATTCCACCAAGGGGATCTAGGTTTCCCTCTAGGCTTCGGGGAGTTGTACGCTGATTTGGCAGCAGAGTTAAATAGTGTTGAAATGGTTTCAACCGCTCGATCTATAGCGAGGTGATTGTTGATAGTGGGAGGAGTCAACTGCAGGTCCGACTCCATAATGGCCTGGAATTTTGGCCAGCCAGTTCTTTTTTTGTTAGCGTGCAATTTGCACTCTGCCGAATCTAAGGTATCAGAGATCGCAGTCCGAAAGCAAATATAACAATGGTGCGAGAAGGAGCATTCCTGCGAAACTCGCCAACTCGTAATAAGATGAGACGAGTGATTATTGCCATGGGTGAGATCGAGAACCTCCCTTCTATTAGAGGTAATGAAGATTGGCTCGCTCGCCCTGTTCGCAATGACTAAGTCGTGAGCAAGAATAAAATCAAAGAGTGACTCACCCTGCTCGTGGGTGTCCGTGCTGCCCCACACCTCGTGATGGGCATTGACATAGGCCCCGATGAATACAGGGATGCGCTTTCTGTTTGCCTCCGTTTCCAGCAGCTTTAAAGTGTCCGGAGGCGGCATCTCCCCGTGGTCGTGCGCCATATGGCGGCTGACGATCCATGTAGCCATGGTGTTGGTAGAAATGACCATGGCTACATTATCCTTGTCGCTGAACCTGTGAAGTAGAAGAGCGTTAATATTGTTCTTAACAAGAATACAGGCTCTGGGTTTACCTCGATCCTGCACGAATACTGTGAGGTATCCGTTCATGTGAGTCCGCGAACCTGATCATTTACGACCCACGGTACGACCCCGAGGCAGCTATTGAATGGTGAAGGTTAATTTGTAATACACTCACCATTCACGGAGGTCACGCTGGCGTCCTTCTCTTCTGCAGAGGAGAATCACCAATGTCGTCGATATTTGTTATCGGACGTTTTCAGAAACTGCCTACCGATTCTGAGGCCGAAGCGTAACTCTCCCCATCATCGAAGGTGAGATCCGGTTCGGCCTGAATGGGGGGTTTCCTCCCTGGTTGTCGCTCTTATAGACCTTGAGTGAGACTGAACTGTCATAGTTGGTCTCTTCCTTTTTGGCATTGATAGGGGCTAGAGAGTCCTCATTAAGAATAATGAGGATCTCGCGGAAGTTGCCTTTGGGCTCGCTTATTTTAGCGACCTTCCAGTCATCCGTGGTGAGTTCGTAGTTGCTAAGCCTAAGCAACTCCATAATTTCGTTCGGCGAGGAGTGCTCTGCCGGAACCCAGGCCCTAGAAAGCGGGCGGTTCGGGATCTGGACCCTGGGAACAGCTGAAAGCATGACCCCCGTCCAGATTTCACCAACCACTTCAATGGCCAGCTTCTAAAGCTCAGCGGAGCGTTCATCTGAGCACGCGACGAGCTTCACGTGCCTCTGATACCATCCCGTGTCCCGGCATATGGGTGAGGGGCCAGGATTGGCCCTCAGGATGTCTCTATAGATTCTAAAGAGAGACATCCTGCCTTCTTCACCATTTTCCAGTTCGTTGGGGAAATGGTACCGTCACTGTTGCCAGTGTCAACGATGGCCCAGATGAGGCCCTCTTTGGCTACCTCATTAAATGCCCGAGTCAGTCTCGGCTAGGAAGCCAGTCGTGGGCGTTTAGTTTCCCGCACGACTGATCGGGAGGGCTGCTCCGTCGACCGTTGTCGTTTCTGAGCACACTCAGGGGGTGGCTTGGGACGAGCACCAACATTTTGGTGGGCGCATGCTAGCGCTCCCTTGTCTTTATCAGACAGTGAAGCGGGGTCGGCAGATTCCAACCTTTGCACAATCCTGAATGCGGACCTCCGGGCTCTGTTCGCCCGAGTACACGCATTGAAGGGAGATCGGTGCTGGGGCCCGTGCTGGAGGAGGTCGGCTTATTTGCCGAAGCTCTCCCTGTACCAGCCCGTGGATCGGACGGATGGGCGACCCTAGCAACCGGCCTAGCTGCCCTGGTGCTGGGATGGCCCGAAGCAGGGTTTTTATGACCCTGTGAGGATGCGCTTGTGGCTGGGAGCGGGGCGGGCTCTTTGGCCGTAGCACCCGACGACATCCTTGGTCTTCCGACAAATGTCCAAGACTAAATTGTTGTTCAACTTTTTTTTTTTTAAACAGTTCATTTATTTACTGAATACACTCATTTCGAGCCTAACAATAAGTAATTAAATCTTAAGAGCCAAATTAACTATATTTATCCCGCACCAGTGTTTGGGCTTAGTATTAAATTTCACTACATTTTTGCCTTTTGATTTTAATTAAATTTAAATTCATTTCATTTTAGTATCTTAATAGTAATTATTTTATATTTAGTACATTTAAAATATAGGTAAGTCCAATCTTTTGAGGCGTGTTGCTGTTTTAATTCTAGCTAAATTTTTTACCAATGGATTTGAGTGCTCTCGTAGTTTTTTTTGTGTTTGAGCATAATCTCTGTGAGCTCACTTTTAACAAGAGGAATGTTGATGTCCTTATGGATGGCAGCATTTCTAACGAGCCAAGGCGCACCCGTGATTGCACGCAAGATTTTCGATTGCACTCGTTGTATCAGCTCGACGTTCGATGAACTAGCATTCCCCCAAAGCTCAGTTCCGTATGCCCAAATGGGTTTGATCACTGCCATGTGCAATAAAAGTTTATGTTGTAAACGAAGCCTTGACTTGGAGTTGAGTAGCCAATTAATTTTATGGGTCTTTAGCTTTATCTGCGTTCTTTTTGCCTCAATATGGTTCCGCCAAGTTAGTCGTCTGTCTAGATGGACTCCTAGGTATGTTACAGTGTTCGATTGAGGAATAGCAACATTGTTTAGTGCAATCACTGGGCATGTTTCTTTGCTAAGTGTAAACGTAACATGTTGTTGAATTTAAGGCTGTTTTTTGCCTAACTAAGCTCGCTGTTGGTTTTGGCTCCCCTTGTGGGTTGGCCGCGGGTTTTTTGTGGGATTTTAAAAATGTGCCCATGCAAAAAGGTTCTCCACTCAAAGCCGCTATCTCAGTACGAATGTGTAGTCACCTTATTGGTCCCATGGTTATCTATGCAGATGCAGGGAGGCCATGCGAGGGTTGGCACAAGTCCTTATGGGTGCGAGTGCTCAGAGCCAGACCAGTTGTAATTGGGAGCTAGTCTCAACCAAACCGACACCGTCAACTAAATGACGTCGTACATCGAACGTACTTTGAGGCCTGCCAAGGTTTTACCGGGACGGAGATGGATATGACCTTAAACTGGAGCCGTTCGAACTGGGTTTCACCCCAGTAGTATTTGGCCCAGAAGCCACGCCCGCAAGCCCAGGAGTAATCAAATAATAAGATTGTTGGGGATAGTCCGTGGACGAATAGGGTCGTGCCGTCTGACATCGGATGCTCTCCACACGGAGGTTCACCGGATGCCGGGGGGGGGGGGATATAGACTATTTGGTGTTACTTTCCTTACTAAAGCTTTTTATGTTTTGTTACAGCACTGTTGAAGCTATTACTGCACTGTTTAACTCTGCTGCCAAATCAGCCTTCAACTCTCCGAAGGCTAGAGGCAAACCCAAATCCCCTTAGTGGGATTCAGAAATTGCTAAACTACGAAAAGAATGCCGCAAGCTCTTCAACAGAGCCAAAGCTACCAGTGACTGGCTCCCTTTCAAGGATAAACAAAGGGAACTCAAGTATACTGTTAGGATATCCAAATGGGCGTCTTGGCGAGACTTCTGTGGCAGCATAGAAAGTCAACACCAACCCTCGTGTTCTTGAAAGAATTCAGAGATCGGACTGTAACTGGATTGACTCTGAAACCGACACTCTAGACGCCCTAATAGAAACACACTTTCCAGGGAATGAAATCTTTGTGGATTGCAGGTCTCTTGACACCAACCATTCTTTAAGTCACTGAACTGAGTTCCAAATGACCCACACGCATATTCAGTGGGCCATCAACAGCTTTAAACCTTTTAAATCACCCGGGCCTGATGGCATCATTCCCGCGGATATTCAGCACACTGCAAGTGCGGTTGCGCCTTGGCTACTGCATATTTATAATGCATGCCTAAGATGGTCGTACAATGACATAATTTCTGCGGAAATTCCTGATCCAGAGATAGATCCAGAATTATACGAAGTGGTGAAAACCAATATAGTTCATGGACCTTGCGGACACTACAATCCCACTTCGGTTTGTATGTCTGACAAATACACGAAACACTATCCACGTGCTTTTCTTTCGGAAACGCAAACTGGAAATGATAGATATCCACTCTATTGGCGTCGCTCATCAGACAACAATGGCAGAACATTCAGCATTCAATTTAGAGGAGTGAATATCGAAGTTGACAACACATGGATCGTACCATATTCGCCAATATTGTCTAAGACATTCAAAACTCATATTAATGTTGAGTATTGCAGTTCTGTGAAATCGATCAAATACGTTTGCAAGTACGTCACCAAAGGAAGCGACATGGCGGTTATTGGCCTTGAACGAGATGAGACCAGCAAGTATCAAATGGGTCGATACGTGAACTGCAATGAAGCGCTTTGGAGAATATTTTCTTTTGTTATTCATGAGCGTTTTCTGACTGTTCTGCTTCTCGCAGTACATTTGGAGAATGGCCAAAGAGTGTATTTCAACCCAGAGAATGCAGTACAGCGAGCGGAAACACCACCAGCAATAACATTGACGAGTTTTTTCTCAACTTGCGCCAGTGATCCGTTTGCGAGAACATTGCTTTATTCGGAAATGCCTCGATATTATACATGGAATGCATCGTCGAAGAAATGGTTACGCAGAAAGCAAGGCCAACCAGTAGATGGACATCCAGGTGTGTTCTCAACTAATGCATTAGGACGAATTTACACAATCCACCCGAAAAACGACGATTACTTCTACCTTCGGTTGCTATTGATTAATGTACGCGGTTCAACTTCATATGAGTCATTGCGTACTGTGAATGGTACGGTGTGTGCAACTTTTCGAGAAGCATGCCAGCAATTACAATTGCTGGAACATGATAATCACTGGAATCAAACGATGGACGGTGCGATAGCTACTTCGCATGCAACTGAAGTGCGCAGACTTTTCGCGATGATCATTTCGACATGTCAGCCTTCAAATATACGTACAAAAATTACATTGCCGAAGACATTTTACATCGTATTCGAGTGGCAACATGGAATCAGAATTGCAAATGAACGATGACATCTACAATGAAGCATTGGTGTTGATTGAAGATTTGTGTTTGCTTATGAGTGGCAAACTATTGACTGAAATTCATATGCAAGCGCCAAATCGTTAAATCAGAGATGTACTGAATCGTGAATTGGAACGTGAGCGTGCATACGACAGAATAACTTTGGAACGACAAGTACAAAGAAATGTTCCATTATTGAATGAGCAGCAAAAGGGTGTGTATGATGAATTGATGAAGGCTGTCAATGATGGAAACGGTGGACTATTTTTTCTTGATGCGCCCGGCGGAACTGGGAAAACGTTCCTGATATCATTGATTTTGGCAACAATACGATCTCAAAATGGCATTGCGTTGGCTCTCGCATCTACTGGGATTGCTGCAACTCTACTAGAAGGTGGAAGAACGGCACATTCGGTACTGAAGCTTCCGTTAAACATGCAATCAATGAAACACCTGTTTGCAACATTTCAAAGCAATCAGCTATGGCAAAAGTGTTGAAGAATTGTAAACTGATAGTATGGGATGAGTGCACAATGGCTCACAAACGGTATCTAGAAGCACTTGACAGAACAATGAAAGATCTGCGGAATAATAATCGTCGCTTTAGTGGCGCAATGATACTGTTAGCAGGCGACTTTCGACAAACACTTCGTGTTATTCCGAAATCAACAGCGGCGGATGAATTGAACGCATGTCTCAAGTCATCGTATTTGTGGCGGTACGTGAAAACCATACGATTGACTATGAAGATGCGAGCGTTCCTGCAACAGGATAGCACCGCAGAAGTTTTCTCTAAAGAACTGCTAAGAATTGGAAATGGGCAAATTCCGATTGATACTTCCAGTGGTTTGATATCAATTCCACCTAACATTTGTCAATTCACTTCAACGAAAGCTGAACTCATCACGAATGTTTATCCGAGCATTGGCCAAAATTATCGTAACTACGATTGGTTGAGTGCACGCGCAATTTTAGCTTCCAAAAATACCGATGTTAATGACTTAAACTGGACGATTCAAAGTCAAATTCCGGGAGATTTGCGCTCATACAAATCGATCGATCGTGTTGAAAATGAAGACGAAGCCGTGAATTATCCAGTGGAATTTCTAAATTCTTTGGATTTGCCTGGCATGCCGCCGCATCATTTGCGTCTCAAAGTTGGATCTGTCATTATTATGCTTCGCAATCTTCATGCGCCGAAACTGTGTAATGGAACCCGACTGATTGTGACGCAGCTATCGAATAATATAATATAAAGGAATTCGTGGAATCAAGCATTCTGCCCCTTGTAAGTCCCTTTCAAAATTCTTGCAACTATCACATTATTCGATAGCTGCGTCACAATCAGTCGGGTTCCATTACACAGTTTCGGCGCATGAAGATTGCGAAGCATAATAATGACAGATCCAACTTTGAGACGCAAATGATGCGGCGGCATGCTCGGCAAATCCAAAGAATTTTGAAATTCCACTGGAAAATTCACGGCTTCGTCTTCATTTTCAACTCGATCGATCAATTTGTATGAGCGCAAATCTCCCGGAATTTGACTTTGAATCGTCCAGTTTAAGTCATTACCATCGGTATTTTTGGCAGCTAAAATTGCGCGTGCACTCAACCAATCGTAGTTACGATAATTTTGGCCAATGTTCGGATAAACATTCGTGATGAGTTCAGCTTTCGTTGAAGTGAATTGACAAATGGCAGGTGGAATTGATATCAAACCACTGGAAGTATCAACCGGAATTTGCCCATTTCCAATTCTTAGCAGTTCTTTAGAGAAAACTTCTGCGGTGCTATCCTGTTGCAGGAACGCTCGCATCTTCATAGTCAATCGTATAGGTTTCACGTACCGCCACAAATACGATGACTTGAGACATGCGTTCAATTCATCCGCGTCTGTTGATTTCGGAATAACACGAAGTGTTTGTCGAAAATCGCCTGCTAACAGTATCATTGTGCCACTAAAGCGACTATTATTATTCCGCATATCTTTCATTGTTCTGTCAAGTGCTTCAAGATACCGTTTGTGAGCCATTGTGCGCTCATCCCATACTATCAGTTTACAATTCTTCAACACTTTTGCCATAGCTGATTGCTTTGAAATGTTGCAAACAGGTGTTTCATTGATTTGCATGTTTAACGGAAGCTTCAGTGCCGAATGTGCCGTTCTTCCACCTTCTAGTAGAGTTGCAGCAATCCCAGTAAATGCGAGAGCCAACGCAATGCCATTTTGAGATCGTATTGTTGCCAAAATCAATGATATCAGGAACGTTTTCCCAGTTCCGCCGGGCGCATCAAGAAAAAATAGTCCACCGTTTCCATCATTGACAGCCTTCATCAATTCATCATACGCACTCTTTTGCTGCTCATTCAATAATGGAACATTTCTTTGTAGTTGTTGTTCCAAAGTTATTCTGTCGTATGCACGCTCACGTTCCAATTCACGATTCAGTACATCTCTGATTTCACGATTTGGCGCTTGCATTTGAATTTTAGTCAATAGTTTGCCACTCATAAGCAAACACAAATCTTCAATCAACACCAATGCTTCATTGTAGATTTCATCGTTCATTTGCAATTCTGAATTCCATGTTGAAACTCGAATACGATGTAAAATGTCTTCAGCAATGTAATTTTTGTACGTATCCCATAATTGACGGGGATTTGATGGCTGACATATCGAAATGATCATCGCGAAAAGTCTGCGCACTTCAGTTGCATGCGAAGTAGCTATCGCACCGTCCATCGTTTGATTCCAGTGATTATCATGTTCCAGCAATTGTAATTGCTGGCATGCTTCTCGAAAAGTTGCACACACCGTACCATTCACAGTACGCAATGACTCATATGAAGTTGAACCGCGTACATTAATCAATAGCAACCGAAGGTAGAAGTAATCGTCGTTTTTCGGGTGGATTGTGTAAATTTGTCCTAATGCATTAGTTGAGAACACACCTGGATATCCGTCTACTGCTTTCTCCGTAACCATTTCTTCGACGATGCATTCCATGTATAATATCGAGGCATTTCCGAATAAAGCAATGTACCGCAAACGGATCACTGGCGCAAGTTGAGAAAAAACTCGTCAATGTTGTTGCTGGTGGTGTTTCCGCTCGCTGTACTGCATTCTCTGGGTTGAAATACACTCTTTGGCCATTCTCCAAATGTACTGCGAGAAGCAGAACAGTCAGAAAACGCTCATGAATAACAAAAGAAAATATTCTCCAAAGCGCTTCATTGCAGTTCACGTATCGACCCATTTGATACTTGCTGGTCTCATCTCGTTCAAGGCCAATAACCTCCATGTCGCTTCCTTTGGTGACGTACTTGCAAACGTATTTGATCGATTTCACAGAACTGCAATACTCAACATTAATATGAGTTTTGAATGTCTTAGACAATATTGGCGAATATGGTACGATCCATGTGTTGTCAACTTCGATATTCACTCCTCTAAATTGAATGCTGAATGTTCTGCCATTGTTGTCTGATGAGCGACGCCAATAGAGTGGATATCTATCATTTCCAGTTTGCGTTTCCTAAAGAAAAGCACGTGGATAGTGTTTCGTGCATTTAATGTCAGACATTCAAACCGAAGTGGGATTGTAGTGTCCGCAAGGTCCATGAACTATATTGGTTTTCACCACTTCGTATAATTCTGGATCTATCTCTGGATCAGAAATTATGTCATCAATTTGATCTGGTGTAATCTTGTCCATCAACCAAAGAAGAATGTGTGCGTGCGGCAAACCTCTTTTTTGCTACTCAACAGAGTACATCCAGCATCTAACAGCACCATATATACATTGCTTCACGATAAAGTCCATCAAATATCGTAGCTGTTGTTTGAAAACTCGTGCTGTGATATCGTGACGATCGCTTGCTGATTGACCGCGATTCAATAATTCCGTTATCTGTGGGCATTTTGGATTGCAAGTGAATGTAACAAACAAATCCGGCCGTCCATAATTCTGCACGTATGTCATCGCATCATACGAGTACTCGTGCAGGTGCCTTGGGCTGCCAATGTATGTTGATGGCAAAATCGTGAGTCGGCCAAGGTTTGTCACATCTTCATCGCTATTGACCGCGTCTCGCAAGTGAATATACTCTTCAGATCGAAGATTGATTGAAGCGAATAAAATTGAGTCGTTCTGTCTCCATCGTCACGTACACATCAACTGCATACTGTTGAAATAATCGGCGATATCTCAAGAGATGGTTGTCAATTCCTTCGCGAATCATCAATCGATACGCGTAAAAGTTCATTGCACTGACCTTCTTTTTTGTATCGACAACTAAAAGTTAAGAAAAAATGAAGTTACAATCAAGAGTGTTTGTTTTTCTTTTACTAACCATTGGTAGGATTGATCATGTTGCATCTCAAGTGATATCTATCTTCACCACGGCAGAACATAAGCGGATATTTTAGTGAGTCATACGATCGATGAGTTTCATTGATTCGCTCTAATGCATCTCCAGCTCGACGTTTAATAACAATATCACGGGATTCTAAATTATCGCCAACAACAACAATTGATATTTCATCGGCCGTCGGTGCATTATATTGCCGTTCATGAGTGCCTGCTGGTCGTTTGTCCGCTTTTATGATGATTCTGTGATCATCAGATGGCATCCTTTCTAACGAAGTTTTGAATAATCGAATTAGTTCGTTGTGCTCATGCAACATTTCTTGCAATTGCTGCACAATTTCTCTCTTCGTCGCATTGAAAATTGCACAACGTCGATTCACTTCTTCATTTGAATCTCCAAGGAAATATATTTGGAGATATTTGTGATCTTGATCAGGATGCGGCAACAGCAATCCAGCAAGAAGATAAATTTGCCCGTGAATCTGGATAGTTGCAGACAAATATGTTAATTTCTGTATTTTATTGGCGAGATAATAAGTGTTAGATTGTTGGTGAACTAACCTTGAATGTGGGATTGTAATTATGTTCATTCACAATTTCCCCACCAAACGACGTCATTTGAAAACAATCGTTACACATCTTGGAATTGTGTAAAAAATGATTCGAATTTGGTGATTCACCGTAAAGCAACGACCGCAATGGCTCTGGTGGAGGAAGTAACTCTGGTAATTTCACTTTTCCGCTTGCGCAACACAATCCGGCCGGCTCTTTTGGAAATTTCAGTGCATCGCAATGCGGGCAAACGACAGACATCGAACCAAATCGAACTGATGCGTGCGCACCGTATTCAATGTCCGGCTCATATCGAATGGCTGCACGTTCGATATTCAAATTACGCAATCGTTGTTGTTGCTGGCGTTGTCGGTGAGCAGCCAAACGTTGTTCTCTTGCTTCATGAATTTCCTGAGCACGAACTTGTCTTCTTCTCAATCGTTGTTGCTCATTGTAAGCTTCGTGAGCCTCTTGTGATTGTCGCGCACGATGTTCAATCATTCCGATTCCAGCAGATTCCCTTGCATTAGCATTTTCCTCTTCAGGAGGACGTGCTGTATAATTACGTTGGTCCGTTGTACGTCGGGAACGCCGACCGATATTAGCGCGACCTCTTTGTGGCATCGTAACAAATTTCAATCTGTAATTGATCACTTTGTATGAAACACACATAAAGTTTTCACGGAATAATTTTCAATAATTTACCTTTTGAATAGCCGAAATAAAGAAAGCAAACGACCGAAATTGAACCTAATTTACAAATCAGCTAAAGAAACAACACAAATAAATTCCAATGGAAATGAGGTTGGGTATTCACCAACAAACGAAAATAATGAACTCATTTTTTTTTTCGAAATGTCAATAATTTCACTCAAAAACTGATGATCCACAGATTTAAAATCAAATATTTCGTGAATGTAAACATTTTAACAATTTAATGTAATGAATTTAACTCGAGAAATCACTTAAAATTTGGAAAAATGTCAGAAAGTCAATTGATCGTGTCCGCACTGTTCGAATAAACAAATCAGAAAGAACACACAATATACGCAGCTGTCAAAATAAATAAGCATCTACACCTCCATCTGTTGAGTTATTGGAGTAACAGTCAGTGGTTACAACACCAATATGAAACTGAATGTGCGCGTGCACCACCACGCACATACAAAAAAAAATGAGAACAAAATGTGAGATTAGGTTTTTCTAATTTTCGAATTTTCCGAATTTTCCGACTTTTCCGAATGTTTTGAGATCGAAAGATTTGCAAGAAACAATTGGAAAAAAAAAATTTGAAAGAAAAAAAATTTTGTATGGAAAAAACTACTTTTTGGAATTTTTAAATTTTCCAAATTTTCTTCAGGAAAAGTATAAGGTTTTTTTTATTCCTAAACCTTCCCAGATCCAGAACGAACAACCTCTGAAAATTCCATCAAGATTGGTCCAGCCGTTCTCGAGCCTTAGCGTCACTAACAAACAATCATTCATTTTTATGTATATATATATATATATATATATATATATATATATATATATATATATATATATATATATATATATATATATATATATATATATATATATATATATATATATATATATATATATATATATATATATATATATATATATATATATATATATATATATATATATATATATATATATATATATATATATATATATATATATATATATATATATATATATATATATATATATATATATATATATATATATATATATATATATATATATATATATATATATATATATATATATATATATATATATATATATATATATATATATATATATATATATATATATATATATATATATATATATATATATATATATATATATATATATATATATATATATATATATATATATATATATATATATATATATATATATATATATATATATATATATATAATTTTGTATATATATGTGTATATATATACGAGGTGTGATCAAAAAATAACCGTTATTTTCATCTTTTCGTGAGTTACGTATGTTCGATGTTCGCATTTTTTTTTCTGTTATGTTGGTACACATGTCTGTTATATATGTTGGCAATACCAACCATTTTGGATTGTCAGTTTGTTTTTGACAGATAAAAAGGTTAGTCGTGTTTTGGTGTGCTCTTCGATTTTGTACTTTTCGAAAAAATGGATCAAAGAAACTGTATTCAGTTTTGTGTAAAAAATGAAATTAAATGCGCAAGGACATTTGAAATGTTGACTGTGGCCTTTGGCGAGTCTACTATGAGCAGAACACAAGTTCAATTGTGGTATAACCGGTTTAAGCAAGGCCGAGAAGATGTCAATGACGATGCTCGTCCTGGTCGCCCGAGCACGTCAACAACCGGTGAAAACATTGACGCAGTGAAGAAAATGATTTTGGATAATCGTCGAATCACTATCAGAGAGGTTGCTGCTGATGTTGGCATATCGTTCGGCTCATGCCTAGCAATTTTTACGGATGTTTTAGGCATGAAACGAAGATTGTTCCAAAATTGCTAAATTTTGAGCAAAAACAACGTCGCATGGACATCGCTCAGGGGCTGTTTTTGGCCAAAACACCGTATTCACCGGACTTGGCCCACGCTGACTTTTTCCTCTTTCCAAACTGATGACTCCGATGAAAGGAAAGCGTTTTGCTACGATTGAGGAGATAAAAGAAAAATCGAAACAGGAGCTGTTAGTGATACCAAGAAAAGCGTTTCAGAAGTGTTTCGAGGATTGGAAAAAACGCTGGCATAAGTGTATTATATCTGAGGGGAATTACTTTAAAGGGGACAAGATAGTTGTTGATGAATAAATAAATACTTTATTTTTTGATCAAACCTCGTATATATATATATATATATATATATATATATATATATATGTATATATATATATATATATATATATATATATATATATATATATATATATATATATATATAAATATATATATATATATGTATATATATATATATATATATATATATATATATATATATATATATATATATATATATATATATATATATATATATATATATATATATATATATGTATATATTCTGTGAGTACGGTAGAAAATTTCCAATTTGTCGCAATGGTCAAAAATCTGGCGGAGGACTGCACTACAATAGATGCCATGTCCATAAAGGAATTTATGGCTTAGCTGGCCGAATCGACGATAGGTATCTGGATATAAATATCGCGCACTGGTAGAATGAGGAGCTTTGCTAGATTAACAGGTTGCCTGTAGAGTAGTTATAAGTTTTCAATGGGATCCGTCACATTACATATCCTGGTTGCGCAATGTGGAATACATACTAAAGGCTTATGAGGTCGTTAAGGAAACCGCTAAATCTTTTTGCATATTAGACAGAAGATTTGTGGATGTCGTTCGTATCGTATAATAACTTCGAAAATCAATGGGCAGAGATAAAAAAGATTTTGCCATTATATTATGTAGACAAATACAATAGCCGTATCCTGGAGCACCAGATAATTAGTTAAGCCATTGGGGACTGAAAATGAAAAATTTAGTGCCATTAGTTTTCACTAATAGTTTATAAATTGATAATTGAGGATTATACGAAAGAGACTTTGGGGTTACTGGTACAAACGTATAGAAATAGGGGTATATATGTGTTCAAATCATATATTTTTTATGATTTAGATTTATTTTTATTTTATTATTTATATATTAATCAAGCGATCTGCTCCCGGCAAGCGCTGTTTCTCAACTGCCTCTCCTTGGCCGCTGTCGTGTCGATGCTACTGGTCGTTCGTGTGTTGCCTTCGTGCAGTGTCGCGAAGCTTTTGCTACATGCGCGAACATCCTCTGGCCTTGAGACTCGATGCCACTCGAGGCTCAACTGGTTTTACGGGTAGCAAACATAATCGATGTATGGGTCCAGTGATTGTACCATGTCCAGTCCACAGTGTGACATTCCGCACCAAACCGTCTGCGCCTGGGTGCACTCCAATTACACGTGCCATAATCCAAAGTGTTGGTGGTGTCGCTTCATTTTTAATGACGACTAAATCGCCCTCCTTCATATTTTGGCGAGCCTCTCGCCATTTGGGACGCTGCTGTAATTCATGTAGGTAGCTGTCGCTCCATAATTTCCAGAATCTCTGGGCCATTTGTTGCCGCGCTTGCCAATAGGTTAGACAGTTCTTCGGCCGTGCTGATGGAACTTTCTCTCCTAGATATGGGACCAAGGATTCACCGATCAACAAATGCCCAGGTTTTAGAGCATTAAGGTCTTGTGGGTTGGCGACCTGTGCGCATAGTGGGCGCGAGTTGAGGATAGCTCCGATTTCCGCGAGTAAGCTCTGCTTCGCTTCAACAGTCAATAAGCGTGCTCCCATGACACGACGTAAGAGGTGTTTGACAGCCTTGATGGCAGACTCACAAATGCTGCCCTGTTGGGGTTCCGAAGGGGTGATAAAATGCAATTGTGTTTGTCGCGATACCATTAGTTCATATAAATCTGATGCCTGCCAAGTGAGCAGCATGCGGATCAGCTCCCTCTCTGCTCCTACAAAATTTTCCCCATTATCGCTCCAGAGATTCGAACAATGAGCGTAGGGAGATGTAAAACGTATGAGGGCCATCATAAACGCATTCGTGGTTAAGTCTGACAAAAATTCCAAATGTACTGCCTTCGACACCATGCAAGTAAAGACAGCTATTTAACCCTTTATAACAACCCTTCCTCTCCACCGGTTCGGTCTTACTAGTATGGGACCGGCATAATCCACCCCGGCATGCAGAAATGGGCGTGCAGGACGTACACGACAACTTGGGAGCTTACCCATCATTTGCTCGCTCATTTTTGCTCTTAGTTTTTCGCATGTAATGCAGACTTTAATAAGCGTTCGAGCAAGTGGACGTGCACTTATAATCCAATAACGTTGTCTTTATCTGGCTGTGAGCTGTTGTGCCCCGCAATGCAATAAGTTGAGGAGCGCCGAAAGTGCCAATAACCAGGCCAAGCGCCCCTTTCCCGGTAATATAATAGGCTTACAATGATCGATTGGTAAGTCCGCATTCTGCCAACGACCATGCATACGCAATAAACCATCTTGCATGAATGGGGTCTGTGCGCCTATTGCATTCGAGAAACGCGATCTTTTGGCTAATATGTTGTTCTCGTCGTTCTGCTGCAATGCTTGGATATCGGTTTTGAAATGGTCATATTGCTCCTGCTCAATCCAATGTGCTAATGGTTCAACCAGTTCACTGAGACTCAGATGATCTTTATCCTCCCTTCTTAATGGCGTTTTACAATTGCTTATAAATCTACGTATCCACGCTGTCACCCGAATTTGCCGATTAAGAGATGTGTAGCGATATAATAGCGATTGTTGATTTATGCTAATTGCGCTAACACTTGCGACAAATTGCAATTGACAAGATTTTTGTCCACGGAACTGGCACCCTCCGGCTATTGCCGTTGTTGCAGTTTTCGCTTGACGACATTCGTTCTGCAGTTCATCATTTAGGCACGTGGGTATATTCCCTGGTAGGGTTGGCCATGTAGAGTTTGAATTTTGGAGAAAGGCGGGATCATGCCACCATAGCGTATAGTCAATCAACTCATTTATGGCTATTCCTCTAGAAATGAGATCGGCTGGATTGGTATTATCAGAGGGTACATATCGCCATTCGCCAGCCTTCGACCTTTCTTGGATTTGTTGTACCCGATTTGCTGTGAATTGCTTAAGGGTTCTGTTAAATTAAATTTAACAGCTGAATTTCAGCAACGGTTCTTGTACCGAGTTGATGATAATGTTGACACCAGGCACGTAAACCTTGGTATCGGTGAAGAAAGACCTAACTGCAACAGCGGTGCTTGTACCGAGTTGATGGTGGGTTTGACAACAGGCACATAAACCTTGGTGTCGGAGAAGGAGAATCAATCAATGCTAAGTTAAAATGAAAATACTCACAGTTAACTTTTGGATGTGCCAATCGTAGGTATTTATTAATTTTTCTATATACATATATTTTATATAATTAGGCTATACATATTAGGTATTATTAAATTTAATTAGGTATTATTAAAATTTTTACTTCAGAAAAACAGAGAAAAGGAACTAGAAAAACATATGCTGAACTTGGGAACGACCATATCAACAAATTACTCTCTTTCGAAGGCTACGAAAAAACTCACTGGTGCAATAATACACAAACCTCCTATCAAAACACAAACCGGTACATGGGCGAAAACAAGTAAAGACAAAGCCAACACACTGGCCAAACATTTCCTTGAAATATTTACAAGCGAAATGGACAATCAAACCACTCATCTTGACAATGTAATAAATATCCCGCAATCCAAAACAAAAAAGACGTCAGTAGCAGAAATCAAAAACAAAATTAAAAAATTAAAAGACAAAAAGGCGCCAGGATATGATCTGATAAGCGGGAAAATGCTAAAAGAAATGCCTGATATATCTATAATATATATCCGAAATATATTTAACTGCATGCTAGAAACTAAGTATTTCTCTCGCTTATGAAAAAGTTGCACAGATAACAACCATCAGCAAGCCAGGAAAAGATGCCACCAAAACAACTTCTTACCGACCTATCAGTCTATTGCCAATACTATCGAAAATATTTGAAAGGATACTACAGGACAGATTAGAGCCAATTTTAACAACAAAAAAATGAATACCCAGTCATCAATTTAGATTTAGAGGACAACACTCAACTGTGGAACAGGTCCACAGGGTTGTAAACAAAATCCTTGAAAGTATAGACAACAAAAAGTACTACGTAGCTATGTACATTGCAAAAGCATTCGACCAGGTGTGGCACAAATTACTTCTATATAAACTTAAGCGAATATTTCCACAAAATTATTATGACATTTTAAGCGAACGACAATTCTACATAAAATATGACGAGGATTGCTCAGACATCCTACCAATGATAACTGGAGTACCACAAGGCAGCGTATTAGGACCTCTACTATACTTAATATTCACAGCAGATATACCAATTCCCTCGAAAAGCAATGCGATGATAGCAACATTCGCAGACGACACAGTTTTAATGGCATCACACAATGACGAAAAAAAGGCAATAAATGCAATCCAACATATATTAGACAATGTAGTATGCGTAGCATGGTGTGACTTATGGGGAATAGAGATAAATAAAGACAAAACTGTACAAGTTGTATATACAAACAGAAAATCGACAAAATACAGCCTTGCTATAAAGGACAAAAAAATAAAAACTCACTCTGCTGCAAAATATCTTGGAACAACCATAGACGAAAAATTGACTTGGAAGCAGCACATCATTAACAAGCGAAACGATGCAAAAAATAAGTACCGACAATTAAGCTGGCTAATTCCACGAGCATCTAGACTATCTCTCTACAACAAACTAATAATATACAAGACAATAATAGCGCCTATCTGGAAATATGGAATCGAGATATGGGGCAAAGCTAGCATATCAAACTTAAATATAATACAACGAATGCAGTCAAGAATACTACGAACAATTACAAATGCTGAATGGTATATCCCGAACGAGGTTATACACCGTGACCTACACATTGAAACCATTACGGATACAATCACAAAATGCAGCACCAAATATATACACCGACTGAGAGGCCATCAAAACCTGGAACTGCGTAGTGCAGCAGACACGGAGGGTGGAACTCCAAGAAGATTGAAGCGAATTACCCCTGCAGAACTTACAGGAAGGTTTAAAAAAATAAATACATAACAATAACAAAATAAATAATTAATTATATACATACATAAATAAAATGATGGATAAATTGAGAAAATTTAATAAACAAATAAATAAAAGAAGTTCTTTTGGCATTAGCAAAAAGAGCATATTCAATCCAAACCTGCACAAAATATTACTTAATATTATTGTTCTAGATTGTAATATATAGAGGAAGAAATAAATAATAAAAAAAAAAAATTAAATTGAAAGCATAACCATGATATGTGCATTATTGACAAATTAGCAAGCTGGCCTTGAATTGAGTTTTTTAGCGTATTGCACATGATATCATGTTTCAACCAGTGCAATGCCTTCGCTGATGTATTATAAATTGGAGTTTTTGTCAACAATGAAAATTTCATCGTTAAGCAGGCAAGGTTTGCTTAACACAAGCCTAATTGTCTGCAAAATAAGACGTTATGCATTAAAAGTTTGAATGTTACATACCTCCCAATGAGGTTTGCACATCAACTGTTAATGCAATTAACATTTCTCCCGCGAGTTGAGCACAGCTCAACCTATATAAGATACTATATTGGTTGGTGGCGAGGGCGAGGCTTAGGCACCGTATCTGTTGCCGTGATGATTTCTGGTACATTGACGCCACGTTGACTTCGTATTTTCCATATGAGCCCAGTAATTAAAAGTATGACGGACAGGAACAGTGCGGTATAACTCACCGCATGGTGGTAATAGTCTGGTGGTTGAATTTTGTGCAGTGTCATCAGTTTTTCCTTGGCCAGAGCATTGTGTAATTTTGAGAGATTCTTCAGTTGTGTTGTGTAAGTGATCGCGTTGATTTTCTGCAATAGTAGGGTTATTTGTTCACTATTTGATAATTCTGTAATTTTTCCTAGGCTTGTGCGTTATGCTGTTAACGAACTGGATGCGGATTCTTGCCATTGTATTGAGATTGCATTGTGTTTTAGCACGCATGCTGGCTAAAGTGTCAGTAGTCCTGAGCCTTTCAGTGTCAACGGGATGATTTCTTTGCCGCAGACTGCAGTGGATCGTAAAGTTGACGGAATTGCATAAATCCATTGATTTTTCTTCAATGGTAGCCACGTAATGTTATTGGCCACAGGTTTTAGTTTACAATTTGGTTGAGTGTTGTTGTTAAACAAATTGATTTCGCAGGAACACATCTCAGCCTCATAGCTGTACCGGATTGGAACATTTGAACACACATATTCATTTTGATTGATTCGCTCGCATGATGCAAATTCGTCTGAGCTAATTCGCAGGTATTGATCGCGAGCAGCATTTATGGCAATAAAGGTGGTGCATGTATCAATTGCCACCATAGTGTTGTTGATCCAATTTGGTACCGAAATGAGCAGAAATAGTTCAAATCAGTCATGTTCCACCAACGGTAATGTAATCTTAAACACAACATGGTTCTGAGTGAGTCCTCTCATTACCTTCATTATCCTATATAGTTGTATTAAGTCCTCTTGATTTGCAGGTAGTTCTAATGATGATGGCAGGTGGAGTTTAATTTTGTCAACTTCGGTGTGCAATTGCGCGGCAGTTAAAAGTAGCGGATTGAATTTACTATGGTGAGTGTCTGTGAGAATATCCAGTATAGCTGACTGTGTACGTTGTAAATCGGTTGCGATTATAGTTAGTTGAATTGACAGAGCGTTGAATAGTTCCAACAATTTCGAATGTTGCAGCTCTTCGTCTTCTTTCTGCAATTGATTCCACATTTGATTTACTTGTTGGTCAAATTCATCAAATTTTGTCTTAACCGCTATCTGAGCCTGCTTTATGATGCTGACGGTGGAATCAATGATGGATGTTTGATTCTTCAGCAGATGTAGCAGATTGGACTCGTTTTCTTTGAAGTTTAATATTGTCCTTGACATCTTTTTGGAATACTCTGAATCTAACACGCCAAATAGTGTATGTGCAAGGTTTCCAACGAGATTTACTGCCCCTCTCCTGTTGCGACTGCTTTTAATAGATTGGTATCTACACTCAATTCAGCTTCAAGTCGATCGAAGCTGTCGGTTAGATGACAAGTGTAGTTTTGTTTAATCTTTCGGCAAAGTTAACGTAGGGTGCTGGTACCGTTGAATAACGTTGATGCTTCTGTCCAATAGGGGTTCGGATCGTAGTATACGAGCAAGTTCCATTCCGTAGATGAGATAGCAACTGATCCTATATTTTCGAAGTGGATGCCAAGATTTGAACCAAAACGATTAAATTGCACTGGAGATCCCAATATTATTGGTAAGATCATTATTGTTAGTAGCAATGCCAAACAATTGGTGATTGCTGGTATTATTCTTCTCCTTTTTGGCACTGGTTGCTCTTCTGGATCTACTTCGATGTCGTCATCATCTTCCGAGAATAATGGTGCCAGTCTTTGAATTGCTCTTTTAAATATGCCTCTTTGTGTTTTTACGTCGCACACTCTTACTAAGCCATCGTCACCCTTGTATACCTTAACAATTCGCCCTAGAGGCCATTGGAGCACTGGTAAGTTATCTTCTTTGACGATTACCATAGTATTTTGCTCTATAGTGCTGGTTGGACCCTTCCATTTGTGTCGTTGCTGAAGTTGGTGAAGGTACTAGAATGGCCAACGATCCCAGAACTCGTATTTAAGGTTTGCCACCAATTTCCATCTAGTTTGTAGGGATACCTTGGATTCTGACATGCTCCTATCTATCTGTGAAGTTAACGGCTCGCCTATCAAGAAGTGTCTCGGAGCTAACGCTGTTAGGTATTCTGGATCTGTTGAAATTGGGATAAGCGGTCGAGAATTCAAAATTCACTCGATCTCTACGACGATAGTTTCGAGTTCTTCGTAGGTCAGCGATGCAGTCGTTACACTTCGTAGTAGCAAATGCTTGGTGGGTTTACCCGCTGCTTCCCATAAGCCTCCAAAATGTGGTGCTCTAGGAGGAATAAATTGGAAATTTATTGCTGCATGATCTCGGAATATATTCTCGTGAGGTATTTGAGAAGATGACATCGTTTAGCTCCTTCAGATTGTTACTTGCGCCGACGAAGTTGGATGAATTGTCACAACAGATAGTGGCACACCGTCCGCGTGCAGCGTTTCAGCGCTCCAATAAATGCTTCTGTCATCAATTCGGTTACAACCTCTAGGTGAACTGCCTTTGTTGCGAAACAGGAAAAGACTGCGATGTAAGCCTTGTGTGGCTTCTTTCCACGAATTTTATAATGCACCCAAAATGGTCCGCAATAATCCACTCCACTATGGACAAACGGTCGAGCTGGATCCGAGTTTCAGACCTGATGTCGTCATATTGGCTGTTTGCCTATTGACTGCTGTTGGAGAGGCTTGCATAATTGATGCCGCTGATTCTCGAACCATATCTTGAAGCTGCAAAATCTATGCAGTGATTGTTTGCTCAATCTGGGCAAAACCATCGTAGTCGCATGAGCTAGGCTCATCAGATAACCAGATCCTTTGGTGCAGGTCGTGAGAAGGTTTCCAATGCGTTTCTACTGTCTTCGCCTGCATTGCATAATAGTGCGACGTTTGTTGTGTCACACTATTAAGCACTTGGCTAAGTAGTTTGCTAGCTGTGTCTATTGACTTCTTTTGTTTGTCAATTAGTGAGCATAGCTGACTTGATGGACTTCTGGTGGCCGCTACCACGGTGCTTGATTCGCTTTGTCTAGTGGCTGGCTGCGGCGACCGTACTGTTTTGAGTACCTCCGGTGGAGCCTTTGAGGTTGATGCTGCCTGGAGACGTTTGATGGCCTATACTGCTCTGTCCATCTCATCGCGTGCTTCTCGGTATTTCGTGCGAATGGCAGTGTGTATATTCTTCACAAAATACGGGTGTTCTACTTCCTTGCCATGTTGGTCGCGGATGATATTTTCGAGTTTGTCAAACTGTACCCACATTTCATCCAGCTTTTGCTGTTACAACATCTATTGGTCTGCGATCTTGTGGCGCCTTCTTGTATTTGGCTACAGCTCTTTTAAAGCCAGTGCAAGTTTATCTTGCCTCAATTATAGTTCATCCATTCCTATGATGATGACGTATCGTGTTTTTGAATGCTATGTGCAGGATTCTTTGTTGTCATCTGCTGGTTACCGGCTAATGCTCATTTGATTGTTGTCGTCTGCTGGTTACAGGATACTTGATAGCTTGATGATAAGCAAGTAATAATGTCTGAAGTTTTCTGCAGATTACTAGCTTAGGACTTGATTGTTGAATGTGGATACTACGTTGGTAGCTGTTTGCTGCCCACTGAAGGATGTTTCAATGATGAGTGGATCGATGGATATTTGGCACTTGAACCAGTTATCCTTTCCATGTGATACTCAGAAGGTTGCAAACGTGTCGGGGTCACCAAAATGTTGAACTAAATTTAACAGCTGAATTTCAACAGCGGTTCTTGTACCGAGTTGATGATAATGTTGACACCAGGCACCTTGGTGTCGTTAAAGAAATAACTTATTTCAACAGCGGTGCTTGTACCGAGTTGATGGTGGGTTTGACAACAGGCCCATAAACCTTGGTGTCGGAGAAGGAGAATCAATCAATGCTAAGTTAAAATGAAAAGACTCGCAGTTAACTCTTACTGATTGACTGACTTTTGAATGTTCCAATCGTGGGTATTTATTCATTTTTCTATATACATGTATTACATATAATTTGGCTATACATATTAGGTATTCTTGAATTGAAAGCATAACCATGAAATGTACATTATTGACAAATTTCCAAGCTGGCCTTGAATTGAGTTTTTTTAGCATATTGCACTTGATATCATGTTTCAACCAATGCCTTCGCTGATGTAGCGTAAATTGGAGTTTTTGTCAATAAGGCAAATTTCATCGTTAAGCAGGCAAGGTTTGCTTAACACAAGCCTAATTGTATGCAAAAGAAGATGTTATGCATTAAAAGTTTGAATGTTACATACCTCCCAATGAGGTTTGCACATCAACTGTTAATGCAATTAACAGGTACCAATGTCGCGTTTTAACCAGCACAAGACCAACATAGAATCGGACTAGCAGATGACAGAATTTATTTGTATGTTATGCTTATCCTCGCACTCGGCTTGAACACGTTGCATCAATTCACAGAGTAAGGTGGCAGCACGTAGGTCGAGGCGAGGCACGGTCTCAGTTTTTAATGGCGCAACTCTAGATTTGGCCAGTACCAGTCGAGATATGGGTTCTTTCTCATTATGACCATATATATTGCTGATCCAAACGCTCGAGTTGAAGCTTCTGCAAAGCCATGCAAAACCACCTTGAAATGCCGTGCGTAGTAATGGCTGCGAGAGAGACAGTCCAGGAGGGACTCAAGACAATCTAAGACCACCAAATCACGCCGTTCCTCAGCGCTGCCAGCATACGCATACTATTTCGCGTAGTAACAAGCATATTCCGAATCAGAGTATATTCTGCTCTCTGACACACAGGCAAATCGAAAATCTCTGAACAATGTGCTGCGTGGCACAAATACTCGTTATCAAATGATGTGCATAAAGTGTCCCATGCATCTACAAAACTGTTTTCCCGATGAGGCCAAAGTCCCAATACCCTGGCCGCGCCATATTTTACACATCCCGGCAATCGACGAAGTTTCTGCAGGTTCGTTAAATAATGATTCTGCACAATCTCTGCAGCAAATACTTCTCGAAACTGGATCCACTCTTGAAAGTCGCCGTATGCGCGTGGCTCCATTAAAGATATTTTTTGTCGCAGTATCGCGCGAACTTGCACAAATGCATCTAAAATGCGCTTGTATAGTGATAGATCTAGGTTTTGTAAAGTTGCTTGTCGCTCTTGTCGCTGCAACATACCGAATGTGTCCTCAAATCGTTTCCACGCAGACGTTAATATTTCCAGGCGCACTTTTAACGCTATCAACCGTTTCCATTGCTGTTGTTGCCCAGTTCAATTGAAGTTGGATTTGAGCAGCAGCCATATTGACATCAATGTTCATTCCACAAGACGATCCAATATCGTTTGATGTGGCCGCGTCTATATTATCACTGGCTGGCATTCCTTCTTCTGCTGTGATATTGACTGCTGCCTCTGAGGTTTCGATCGTATGTTTGGTTTGTCACGCTCGTCTTGTACCTGTAAAACAATTTCGCTCTAATAAAATTCGCTCTAGTCGTTCAGTTAGCACCTGAACTATTCGCACTAACCGCCTCTCTTCGCTCTAGTGACCTGTTCACTTTATCGCCTACCGGAGCGGTATCAGTGCCTTTAGCACTGTTCGCTCTTTTCGCAGTCTTGGATTTAGGCATTTGTAATTAAAATTGCTGAATAAATTGCTCTGGAATGAAAAAATAGCCATTAATAAACTGGTGGAATATGCTTGCATGCTATATACTCCTACACTGTTATTTTCTATACTATAACACAACTAAATAAAGCGCCTTTTCAAACTTGAATGGTGCAGTGACGAAACGATCACACTGCTTATCCCCCTTTTGCTGACCCTATATGGTATAAGTTAGCAACACACGTATTGCATGTCATTGGCGCCATGCACTTGCGCAGCAGTCCAAAGAATAGCACATAATATGCTGCACCGGCGTCCGCGGAGCAGCCGCTATGGCTAGACACGGTAGACGGTGATGGTTCTCGGTGCCGGAGGAATTGGCACATGTGTTGAATGTTGTTGGCGCCAAGCGCAGCCGTGAGACGCTGCCGCGAAACGCCGCCTCGAAGCACTGTCGCCCTGCGCTTGTTAGCGGCATATGGGACAGAAATCACTAAATTGGGAAAACCTAACTTATACAAAGCGCCTCTATCAATTAATGTATTATGTAAGCTATTGTTAAATTATTTATTACCTTTACATAATTTGTTGAAATTTATAGTTATAAGATTTTTCTTGTAAATTATCGCACAACCCGTGACCTATTAGAATTCAATTTAGAAAATGCATAGTGGGGATGGACCATTTGCTGATGCGGGAGCACCAGAGTTTGGGGGTACTTCCCAGGGGGTCTCCCTCTATCAGACACTCTTGAACACCGCCCTTACTGCCACGGCCAAAAATGGAGAGCGTCGCTTCAACGAGACCTTGATCCTCATTGAGGAACTCCGCCCGGAGATCCATTCCCTGAAGCAAACTGCCCCATTATTGAGCCGTACAGAGACGTGGTGTTCAACGCCGTTTCGGGGTCTGACTAATCGTTTGTTCTAATACAGGCCCTGAGGGAATTCGGGGGTAGCCGGGCGCAGTATGCCTCCTGGCGACGGGCTGCTCAAAGCGCGTATTACCCGTTTGACCGCTCGGAAGGTACCACCAAACATTACCAGGCGGTACACTTAATTCGTAGCAAAATAGTGGGGGAAGCCGATACACTCTTGACCTCATTAACCACGCCTAGCAACTTTAGAGCCATTATGGCTAGGTTAGACTTCACTTACGCGGACAAACGATCATCCTACTCGATCCAGCTCGAGTTGTTGGCGCTGCGGCAGAGGCGTTTGACGGTCTCACAGTACTACGACGAGATTCAGAAACGCCTTACGTTGCTCACAAATCAAAATAAGATGAACAATACCAATGACAGCGCTAAGAAGGAGGTCCTGAACGAAGAATACAGGAATCTCGCGCGGAGAGTGTTTGTCACCGGACTGAACCAGCCCACAAGCTCTGCAGTGCTTTGTGCCGGGCCCCCGATATGTCCGCTGCTCTGGCCCTGGCGTTAGAGCTAGAAGAGAACCAATCTCGGGTACAGACTGACAGAGTCGCACAGTGGTCACACCCAAGGCAGCAGAAGGAGTCGTTTCGTTCACCCTACTATGATACGCAACCAATCCGGGAACCACGGTCACCCCGAGGAAGTCATCAATGGGCGACCCAGAGGCAAGCGTTACCTGGATATGGGGCGCCATTTGGGATAGAAGGACCTTCCACTTCTCGAGCTGCCTACCCAACATCCCAGGGTACGCAGCAGAGACCACCTTTCGGTAGACCCGCCTTCAACGGTCAGCCGAATAACGCTAGGAGGTCATTCGAACCCTTCCATACATCCGGTCAGCCCCAGAAAAAATGGCATTCAGCATCAAATAACGCGTTCAGGATATTCAAGAGGCCACTGAATAGCCATGATGCGACGCAGACGAATAAATACCAGAGTGTGAACCACGTGTTGGTTCCAGAAGAACAGGATCCAGAGGCTGAGGTGACGGCAAGGCAAGGGCTCCTGCGTAATCGCAATAGGCGAAACGGGTCTCATCCAACACAAGCCAGAATTTATGACTCTAGATTAGGGGAAGTCGACGAGGTTAATTTTTTAGTTTACTGTACGACCGCCCCTTTAAGTTCCGGATTGACATCGGGTCTGCCAAGAACTAGAGTTGGACAGGATGTTCGCCGACCCGAAGGAAGACATCCCTTTAAACACAAGAGTTGTAGCAACCATCGAAACTGAAAGTAGGTAGCCAGTGTACGCCAAGTCTTAACCATATCCCATCGCCGCTACCGACTTCGTGAATAACGAAATCGAGACCATGCTCAGGGAGGGAATTATTCGGAAGTCTTACTCGCCGTACAATAATCCACTGTGTGTGGTCCCTAAAAAGGACGTAGACGAGCAAGGCGTCCGAAAACAACGGGTCGTCCTTGAACTCAAGAGACTCAATGACGTCACCAAAAGCGACAAATATCCCATACCTGACCCATCTGTGATTTTGTACCACTTGAGCAAATCAGAATACTTTTCCACTGTAGACCTGAAAAACGGATTTTACCAAATTGCGCTCGCAGAAGAAGACAGGGGGAAAACAGCATTCTCCGTCAACAACGGCAAGTATGAATACTGCCGCCTGTCCACAGGATTGAAGAATGCGCCCAGCATCTTCCAGCGAGCGATTGACGATGTTCTGCGCGACGAAATCGGCAAATGTTGTTACGTCTACATGGATGACGTTTTGATATTTTCTGCCAACAGGAATAGTCGCCTCAGAGATGTTCGCCTCGTCTTAGGTAAGTTATACGAAGCGAATATGAGGGCATCTCGGGAGAATTCGAAATTCTTCATAACCGAGGTGGAATTCTTCGGTTTTGTAGTGTCGAAGGAAGGTATAAAGGGAAAGACTCCATATCCACGGGAAAGACTCCATATCGATATCTACTCGACAGTAGGGAGTCATTTCCTAACATGCATGGACAAGTTCTCGAAGTTTGCCTCCGTTAAATAGATTAAATTCCGAGCCATAGGCGATCTCAAAGGGCCCTTGCTAGAAACCTTGAATCTCTTTGAAGGTACCCACACGGTCGCGTGCGACAACGAAAATTCTCTGAACTCCCTGGCCATCAAATTTCTACTGCTGGATCAATTCGGAGCGAAAATCCATCCGTTTCCCCCCCTTGCACAGCAACTTGTACGGGCACATGAGGTGTAGAGGTGACGCTGACGGATCGACAACTTGTACTCGCACATGACGTGCCGGGGGAAAGACACAATGCACCCTACTAACTCCTCCCCCTCTTATGCGTCCTCGGCTGACGGTGCAGGTGAGCCGGTAGGTCTGTTTGAGCGCCAATTCCTGATGAACCCTTAGGTTATTCTGAGCCTCCTTGTTTCTTTTTCTAGTTTTGCAGGCCCAAAGGACTATGACTAATTCCAGCAAGGCCACGGCTATAGCCCCTGCTATGAACAGGTACTGCAGTGACATAGCCACGACCTCGTTGCGTACCGTGTTTATTTGGTCGAGATTAACTTCATTAAGCTCGCCCAAATAAGGGAGTGATAACACCGACTTGAAATAAGTAAGGTTCACTATATGGAAAGAAGGAATACCCGCACTCAGTGAAGGTGTCCTTTTGGGATTTACGTAGGAGGTGCTGTTAGTAAGAACTTCCGAATCGAACGTTATCAGCACAGTGCCATTCACCTTTACGGGGCCCTCTTCGATACCTCGATTATGGTGGGTTGGCTTCTTAAAAGTATGACTCAGTCGTCGATAGTCTGAAAAGGGGGCGTGTCGTGGGCTGGAATCGAGTTGCAAAATGAAGGAAAGTTGTTCGCTAAGTGACTACCGCAGGTGTCGGAAGGGTTGCGTTCTCAAAACCACATCTTCTTGTCGGATGGTTTGCAGGTTAAAGTGGGCAGGAAAGTTCTGTCACAGTTGGCTAAAACAGACGAGCCCAAGGACAGGACAAATTTATTTTCCTTAACGACAGGAAAGGCTATCGTACGCTCGCAGACTCGATCCACAATTGGATATTTGACCAGGAAGTACAGCTCTGTTTCACTCTGGTACAGTGACGATTTTTTCCCGGTCCCTGCTCGGGCGTATTACCTATCCTGCTGCTAGCTAGGCCAGACGCGTCAGTCCTGCGAACGCTAAAGCGTGCGGTCCGACGGCGAAGGAAGGTAGTACTGCGACTGCGGCGAAGGAAAGTGTTACTGCGACAGCGGCGATCGCTAATCAAACAGGCTATTAAAGTTCACAATTTAGTTTTAGGTTTAGTTTTTCTAATAATTAATTAGAGTTCACAAGTTGGTTTTTTAGTTTTAAAAAAGTACTGAACAATTTTACGATATATTTAGTTTTAGCTTTTCTTAAAATTCACAATTTGGTATTTTTGTTTCAATTAAAGCACTAGACAATTTCTATGAAATTTTTAATTTTAGTTTTTCTTAAAGTTCACCATTTGGGCTTTTTGTTTCAATTAAAGCACTAGACAATTTATATGAAATTTTTAATTTAAGTTATTCTTAAAGTTCACAATTTGGTTTTTTAGTTTAAACTTTTAACAATAAAATATTTTACTTAAGGGTTTCAATCGCACAACCGTATTCTTTACCGTAATCGAACTGAACTAATTCCTAGTTTTGAGTTCGTCACGAATCGTCGGTTCGGAGGCCTACTTGACCTAAAGTGCCGCGACAGCAAACCTCAACGCTCCCACAGTTTGGATTCCCACCACTTTCCGGTGCATCGACCGGTCGCACTCGATTTGACCGAATGCACTTGATCGATGCAGAATCAGCGAAATGCTGTTAACCGAACTGCAGCACCGTCGTTTGGGTGCTTTGGGGCGGAAGTCTAACCGAAGCTGACGCTGACGGATCGACAACTTGTACGCGCATATGACGTGCCGGCGGAAAGTCACAATGCACCATACTAACTTATATATGCAATATGAATACACTTGGCTCGATATATATGAACATGAATTCAAATCGTCTGACAAATACCCCAGTGCTGCTACCATATATTTCAACGATTTTATATTTATTCTGCTATTATATTTCGAATGACAGCTTCAACGCAATTTATGAAATATAATTTGGAAGTGCGACAGCATATCACCTTCTGCCAATACGTGTAGCTGCTCCCTATTTCATGCGAATTTGACAAACTCTACGCTGCTCACGACTTTATCCAAATTTGTCGAAATCTTTTAAGCTGCTCACAACTTAATCCGAATTTGACAACTTTGCTTTGATAGTTTTGAGCTAATGTAGCGGAATTCTCGGAATCGCTTAACATATTTTATGTTCCAATCCATATACGCACACCCAAATAACACAAAACAATAAAAACAAACAAAAGAAAGGAAACTTCCATTTAAGTGTAGCCAATACTTTGCTCATTTTTCACACAATTTTCGCACTCGCTCTTGTTATTACCACTATTTTTCGCAATTATCACAATTTTTCGCAATTAAAGTTGAGTCTGATTCCTTAATTTGATATTAAATAAATGATGCCGGTAAATTTAATATTTAATTCACATTCATGCAGAAATAATTTCGGATTATTCCAATTAGCTCATTTAGTAAATGGGCTATATTACGATTCGTCTCGAAGGACCAAATTTTCAAATCATATATTTTTTATGATTTAGATTTATTTTTATTTTATTATTTTTATATTAATTAAGTGATCTGTTCCCGGCAAGCGCTGTATCTCAATTGCCTCTCCTTGGCCGCTGTCGTGTCGATGCTACTGATCGTTCGTGTGTTGCCTTCGTGCAGTGTCGCGAAGCTTTTGCTACATGCGCGAACAATATGTACGTATTCATCCGCAGTTTAAAGGTAAAAAGCCCCGTTACCTCTGGTGGCCAGTGGCGATAATTCAGATACTATGACAGCCAATTAAAACAAAAGTTCCCAAGTGGACACAGACAGGCAAAAGAAAAGACATGTGAGACTTAGGTTCCTTACGTAAACTCATTTACGGAGACTGTAACCGACGGTGGTACAACCCATATTGAAACTCAAGATTCGTCAGGATATGTTCACCGAATGTATTCTGAAATTAATTTTGAGTCATTTTGCAATCAGATAAATCCTTCCATGGGGGTTTAAATCACTGTCTCCAAAATTTACAAAGATTTTCTAATCAAGTATTCTAAAGAATGTCTGAAATGGTATGTAATTAGCACTAATCTACTAAAACTGTGGAGGAAAAGTATCAATTAAAAAGTCCAGGTTAATTATCACAAGAAATTGCTGAAAGAAATAACAAACATTGCAATTCTCAAATGTACCAAATGCTTAGACTTAAATACTTCCAAAACTTTTGGAAGCACGGTACAATAGAGCACATCCTCAGAATATCAGCAGTAATTAGAGACGTTTTTGAGAAATAAAAATATTGCTCCTCGATTTTTTCGATGCTGCACAAGCGTTGGATAGGGTATGCCATGATTGTCTCATGTACGAAATCGATCAAATTATTACTATGCCATCTTCCCGAGCATAGTAATAATTTGAAGTCCTAACTTTTTGGTAGGAAACTTTAAATCAAACATTTAATTACCTGCAGTGCAACACAGGAGTATACTTGGTCCAGCTTTATACCTTTTATATAGTAGTAATTTACCACCAGAAGACCCGCTTACTACAACTAAGTTTGCAGAGTATACCACATTTTTATATTCACATAAAGATTCCAACATTGCCTCACAAAAACTAAAGTATCACATCAGACGTGTGGAAGAATGGCTACTAAAATAATAATTAGGGCCTTATGTCTAGATGGTGTAGTGATCCCGGAAGCAAGCGATGTGAAATATCTAAGCATTCATTTGGAGAGACATCTCACCTGGCGAAAGCGCATAGAAATCAAAATATTTCAACTAGAACTCAAGAGAAATATCTCTATTGGCTCCTAAAAAGCATGTCAAAATTGAGAATGAAAAATAAAATCCTTCTATACAAAGTGGTTATTAAACCAATATAGACATACGATATTTAACTGTGCGACTCCGCCAGAATTTCAAGCATCGAGTTGATTAAACGATTTCATTCTAAAATATTACGCACAATTACCAATGCGGGGTTTTAAGAGTTGAAGCGTAAGTTTCGCAGGATGGGAATATGCGATTATAGTTCTAGGAACATTAGCCTCTATCCCATCTAGACCAATAGTGCGTGGCGAAGAGTCACATCGTGCCCGACGTAACCCTGCTATTCATAACAGAACTCTACGGATCTGGATTGAGGAGTCACTAAACACCATCCCCGATAAAGGTTGTGGAAGAGCTAACCTCTATAAAAAACCTGTGGGTTGGAGCAATATGTTATACGACCCGTGTCGATGCTCAACCTGGTTGGGGACCCAGGTTAAAAACTAGCCCAGTCCGTAACGGAGTGCTCCGGATACTTGGCGTCCTCCGGTCTTATCTAGCCTTACCCGCGCACATGGACCTATGCGTGAGCGGACCTCTCTTGTCCGATACTCGTGGGATCACATATGTTCAAGCAAAATTGAAAAAATCTAAAACTACAGGAGGGCGGTACTCCCAAAAAACCGACAAAGAGGATCCTGTCTCCCGCTAATACAAGGGTGGGAGACAGAGCAGCGGAAGGCAGAGGGGCTGGTAGCAGCACTCGTGCTGGGACGGGGAGGCTTGGGAAAACCGGCTTCTCGTCTTCTACAGAGGACTGCTGTTGGGAGAAACCCGGGGAAACCTAAACGCTGACAGCGGTCAGGGGGCGGGGGGCTGCTCCGGCGATCAATTGGCAGAGTGGGCAAGGGGTATGCTATCCGGCTTGGGTAAACCGGCGTGTAAAGCCCCAAAGAAACAACGTTCGGCTGAAGAGACGGGTGAGATCATTAAAACACAAAAAGTCGGCGGCCGGAAATACCCCTCCTACAGTGAAGTTGTCAAGGTGGGGGCCAGATGCTAGTCATAATAGACCGGAAGGAGGAGGAAGGGGTCATACCCAAAGAGAAGTGGAGGTGCGTGGAGCAAGCGATTGCCGAAGTCTACCTCCATGTCTTGGAGGAAAACCCTGAACACCCTCTTTTCTGTCACGATATTGGCTGGTTTCAGTGCAGAGCCAAGGTTATGTGCATGAGATAACAGATATGCTATATTGGAGTGTGGTAAGCAAGGTTGGCGAGATTTTACCGGGAACCAACCTAGACGCCGTCAGCAGGGAAGAAGTGACTAGCAGACCCAGAGTACGAGTTCGGATCCCGGCTAAGACAGCTGAACTAGCAAAAATAGAAGATATATTTAGATCTTGCAATTGGGACCTTCCAACTCATATCTGGAAGGTAGGGAAAGTGGATGAGTCAGCAGAGTGTAGAAGACAGGTGTTGATCCTCAAATCCGAGTGTCTTGCCCCACTGAGGGAGGAAAAGGGGATGGTCAGATTCTGGTTCGATGACGCAGCCGTTCGGATATACCGCAGCCACCAATAAGCTTTAGAGCCGGAGGAGATAGAGGGTGACAAGGCTAGCGTGTCTGGTGGTGGTGAAGAAGGGTTGCCCAACAGCCAGAGGTCGACGGACTCTGAGCAGCTAACCGGGGTCGCGCAACTCTTTGAGGAAGACGACCTCCTTGACTATACCGATGGAGAGGAGGACGCGGACGTGACGATGGTGGAGGTAAGAAGCACAGACTCCTATGAAGCTGATCCAAATCAACTTCCAACATTTTAAAAGCCGCCTCCGCGAATTGGATGGCCCACCTGGGTTCCGGTGGTTTGGACATGGCCCTCATCCGAGACCCGTGGATATGCGGCAATAAAATCTGCGATCTAAAGATGAGAGGTTTCAAGCTGATAGCCAGGTAATTCTCGTGCTTGTGTACTAGCAAAGGATAATATTAACTTCTTCTTGCTCTATCAGCTACGCAATGGCCATAAGGTGGCGACAAGCATTTAGCAGCAAAATAGCAGCTTCTGGGTAGCCTCTGCCTACATGGCCCATGACTAGGAGGCCCCACCGAAGAAGGTTCAGTCATTGGTGATGGAGTCAGCCGCAGCAAACAGGAATTTGGTTGTCTCCAGCGATATAATCGCCCACAATACATTGTGGGGAAGTACCGACACAAATGCAAGAGGTGAGTCAATTTTAGACTTTATTATTGAAAATAAGCTTAGTGTCCTAAATTTAGGCTCAGAGCCGACTTTTATAACAAAAAACAGGAAGAAAGTTTTGGTTATTACCCTGACCTTCGATCAGTCCGCGAACAATGTAAGAGAATGCATAGTTTCGAATGAAAATTCCTACTCTGACCATCGTTATATAGAATTCGAATTGAAGTTCCCAGTATCTCCAGTTAAGATGTATATAAATAAACGGAGAACGGACTGGGAAAAGTATAGGAAGAGCCTCAGGGCCTCATTCCCAAGGAATCCCACGTCTGACACCACAGGCCCTGTGGAATTAGACGGGCTGATAAATCAGGTAACCATAACCTTTTTTTAAACTACGTTATTCATTTATTGAATATTCTCTTCGTGCATTGGTGTTTTTGAGGAATTTCTGTATTAAGTAATCGTATTCTAAAGTACATTCTACATCTAATGATAAATTTTTCACCTTTTCATTTGCTTTCATATCCTTTGCTTCCGTCAAATGTTTTTGCAAATCTCCGCTAGTAAGCAATAATTTTTCTGCAATTAATTTAAAAAAAAAAATTCATCGCATAATTTCAACGTTTCCATTAATGAATTTGATGGTTTACTTAGCCAACCTTCATTTAGATGTTTCGCCCATGTGAGAGTGCAGTGCTGTTGAGTTTTAACCTCAAAAAAATTTAAATTTATGTTTCTAGTGCCAAACCGTATGCATGGCATCGCTCTCTTGAATCTTGTCTCGGCACCCTTGAATTCATTACGTCAAAACAGTCATTTGTCTAGTAAACCAAAATCACAGAAATGATTTTGCTATTATTTGCACAATAAATTATGTTCGTTCCAATTTTGATTTCTCAAAAATCCTACACTGGCATCTCACGTAATAGATTGTGCAATTGTATGTGAAAAAAGTTTGCTGGTCAGTTTAACCTTCTGTCTCTAAGCTCCAACCACACTTAAATTATGTGTTGATATCTTATGTGTGATTTTCAAGTCATTGGTTTGGAGAGACAAAATATACAAAATTATATCTTTTTAACTTCTTTGCTATTAATGATGAATGCACTGTCAATAAAATGATTTCTCAGCAGTTTGATCCGATGTGGAACATCATTGAACACAAATACTTATGTGGCATGGTACAAAAACCTGGGAATTTAAAAATAATTTTTTTTTTTCATTTATTTATTTACTGAATCTTTTTTTGTCAAGAAACTACCAGATAATTTTCTATGCTTATAGACTACATTTACAAATTAGATAATATCCTCAGCCACTGCATCGATTATTTAATGTTTTCACAGCAGGCAATAAGACTTTACTAAATCAAGTCCTTTTTAGATGATTAAGGTGCACCTGCAAGGATCATGCAGACCTCTCCCAAGTGAGAGGTAATCAGCCACTTTACCCTCCAAATGCAATCCCGTCACCTGATGATAAATGTGTTTATGTATAAAACGTACCAAGCTTCTTTTGCGCTGCACCTTTCGGAAAACTGTAAAAGTGTAGAGTTTTTCCACTAACTATAGCAAAATATATAGATTTCATTAAAAACACAAAAAATGTAAATTTTCCGAACAATTTTCCACTTAATTTTTTAATGTTATTTAGGTACACACAAAGTTGGCAACCCTTGCGAAACTATACCCTTGGACAAACTACGCCATCTAACGGGAAATCATGCGCATGTCGTAATATTTATTTCTATCATTCTTGGAGCATACCCCGTTTGTGAAAGAGCAGCTGCGCCAACGTCGTGTGTTTCTTCAGTCGCTAACATGCGCCAGCATCAACACAAGTGCCTCAATTCGAAACCCAAGCGAATAATAACTTCCACACGCCGATTGGTCGTTCGTCCCCAATACATTAATGCCGTCGATGTTTGATGATAATACAATGTAAAAATGTATTCGTGACGATGCCTTCTATGTTTGGAGGTAATACATATGTAGTATATGTACATCAAAGTGGTGTGCTTGCGCCGATACTACGATTCGCACCAACGAATGAATTTTCAAATCAATATATATAACTTTTGATCCATGTTAAAAAACAATTAACTCAACGCAATTTGTAAATCGAATTAAATATTTACGCAGTGCATATTGGGCGACAGACTCATTTTATTCGCAGTGCAAACAAAACTTTGAAGTCAAAAACGCCAATGATTAATCGCACGCTGGTGGGTATGTCTAACAGAATTAGATTTCATAAGCGTACATAGAACTCGCAGTCGAATAAGTTATGTCGATGCACTTAGTCGAGCACCGATTGTAGAGCAGAACGTTATGAACGTTGACGTTGCTAGCGATGACTGGCTATCATATATGCAGTTGCAAGATAAAAACGTAAAAAATATTCTTGATATTCTATATATATATATATATATATATATATATATATATATATATATATATATATATATATATATATATATTTATATATATATATATATATATATATATATATATATATATATATATATATATATATATATATATATATATATATATATATATATATATATATATATATATATATATATATATATATATATATATATATATATATATATATATATATATATATATATATATATATATATATATATATATATATATATATATATATATATATATATATATATATATATATATATATATATATATATATATATATATATATATATATATATATATATATATATATATATATATATATATATATATATATATATATATATATATATATATATATATATATATATATATATATATATATATATATATATATATATATATATATATATATATATATATATATATATATATATATATATATATATATATATATATATATATATATATATATATATATATATATATATATATATATATATATATATATATATATATATATATATATATATATATATATATATATATATATATATATATATATATATATATATATATATATATATATATATATATATATATATATATATATATATATATATATATATATATATATATATATATATATATATATATATATATATATATATATATATATATATATATATATATATATATATATATATATATATATATATATATATATATATATATATATATATATATATATATATATGTTATAAAAAGAAATACCTGCAATCAACGGTTATAACAATTGATGATTATAAAGGCCCCATAACAATTGCAGCGGTATATTGCCCTCCCAACCATCCAGTTAGCTGCGAACAGTTCCAAGAATTTTATAACTCCCTAGGATCAAGATTCATCGCTGGGGGTGATTATAATGCTAAGCATCCACAATGGGGGTCTAGAATAACAACTCCTAGAGGCCGTAACCTATATAAAGCTATGCAACAAAACAGCCTGTCCCACCTATCAACGGGTGAGCCAACCTTCTGGCCAACGGACAGAAACAAGCTTCCAGACGTTATCGACTTTTTTGTATCCAAAGGTGTACCAAAAACAAACACTTCCATGGAATCGTGCCTGGACCTGTCATCAGATCACTCACCGATAGTTCTAACAATTAGCTGTGAGGTTCAGATCAGAGCAAGAACAATCTGTCTGCACAACAAAAGCACAAATTGGGAGCTGTTTAGACAAAGCATTATCGAGACTCTAGTCACCAATATTCCTTTAAAAAACAAAACAAATATAGACGATGCAGTAGAACTTTTGAACTCAGCCATTCAGCATGCTGCATGGACTTCCACATTGGAGCCCAGCTGTATAAGTAATTATCGTGATGTAAGCCAGGTTGTAAAGGAGCAACTAAAAGAAAAGCGGAGACTGCGTCGAATTTGGCAAATGACCAGAAGCCCCTATGACAAAAACCGGTTCAATTGCGCTACAAAGCAACTCAAAAACGCCCTACGGTCAACAAAAAATTCAGAAATACAAAGCTATCTCAGCAGCTTGTCACCTTCACAGGCTTCAGGTTATTCTCTATGGAAAGCTACAAAAAAACTAAATCAACCAACATCACATGTGCCACCTATTAAAACGAAAGATGGCGGATGGGCCAGATCTGACAAGGAAAAAGCACAGTCATTTGCTCTTCATTTATTAGAAGTATTTGCGCCGTTTCCAAGCAAATATCCACAAGAAGACATAAAAATAGCTGAATTACTTGATGCCCCATACCAAATGGATATTCCGATCCAGCATTTTAAACTAAAAGAAATTAGAGGGATTATCAAGAATACGCTAAAAGACAAAAAATCGCCGGGATATGACCTTATTACGAGCAGAATCCTAAAGGAGCTACCAGATTGCGGCTATAAATTCATTGCACAACTATTCAATGCGATTATCCGATGTGACCACTTCCCAAGCCAATGGAAAGTGGCTCAAATTATCCTTGTTCCCAAACCTGGGAAACCGGCAGAAGTGGTCACTTCATATAGACCAATTAGCTTGCTTCCGATACTTTCCAAAATGTTTGAGAAACTTCTTTTGAAGCGACTCCTCCCAATCATCGAGTCAAAACAACTTATACCTTCCCATCAATTTGGATTCCGAAAGCATCATGCTACGATAGAACAAATAAATCGAGTATATGCATTTGCACAGAATGCACTAGAAAATAGAGAATACTGTTCAGCTGCATTCCTGGATATCACCCAAGCATTCGACAAGGTGTGGCACCAAGGGTTACTGTACAAATTGAAAATGCATTTACCCTATCACTACTTTGCCATATTAAAGTCCTACTTAGAAAGCAGATTCTTCATGGTCAAAGTTAACAGCGACGTAACTTCCCTCCATCCAATCAAAGCTGGTGTTCCACAAGGGAGCGTTTTGGGACCTGTGCTCTACACACTATTCACGGCTGACCTGCCGCTGACTGTTACCACATATACCGCAACTTTTGCAGATGATACTGTTGTAATGGCCTGCAACAAAAACCCCGTGTTAGCCTCGAAGCATTTGCAGGAGAACCTGAACCAAATTGACTTATGGCTAGACAAGTGGCGAATAAAAGCAAATGCAATAAAATCAGTGCAAACGACTTTTACCCTACGTGCAGGTTCTTGCCCTCCAGTGACACTAAGTAACTCCCAATTGCCACAAGCAGACCATGCAAAATACCTTGGGGTGCACCTGGATCGGCGGCTTACGTGGCGCTATCACATCTTCTCCAAACGGAAACAACTTGGAATAACGCTTAGGTCTTTGTTCTGGCTACTTGGACGAAGGTCAGCCCTAACACTTGGAAATAAAGTCCTGATATATAAGGTAATACTGAAGCCCATATGGACTTATGGTATTCAAATTTGGGGATCAGCATCCAAGTCAAACCTGGACATCCTACAACGATTCCAATCAAAAGTCATACGACTGTGTGCTAATGCACCTTGGTATGTCAGCAACGACATCATTCATCGGGATCTAAACATCCCAAAAGTAAATGATGAAATCATGAAATATAGCCACTCATATCGCAAACGTCTTAGAGTCCATCCTAACAACCTAGCGGTAGAATTGATAACCAGCGATACCAGCGCGCGAAGACTAAAAAAATATGTACCATCGGACTTACCATTCAGATTTACCACCTAAGATCAAATTAGAAATAAAAAAAAATAAAAAATAAAAAAAATAAAAAAAAAAAATTAAAAAATAATAATAATAAGGAATGAATGAAATTAATATATATATAGAATCTAACTTTGTTAAATTAATGTACCTAATGTATTGAATGTTACTGAAAATTCATACACATGTTTATAACCAAATATAATATAAGTAGTACTGAATGTCCAGCTGGACAGATTGTAGTTAAATAAATGGAGATTAAAAAAAATAAAAAAAAAAAAAAAATATATATATATATATATATATATATATATATATATATATATATATATATATATATATATATATATATATATATATATATATATATATATATATATATATATATATATATATATATATATATATATATATATATATATATATATATATATATATATATATATATATATATATATATATATATATATATATATATATATATATATATATATATATATATATATTGCGTAAAGGAACTTCGCCCGTTCGAGGGAAATCCAGCGCAGTATATTTCGTGGGTGCACATGTAGAGGCATTCCTTAAGGATTACGAAATAGTGAAAACCAAACCCATTTACAGGGCAATCCTGCAAAATATTCGGGGCAAGATTAGGGGTGGTGCAGATTCTGCCTTGATTTCTTATAATATTTTTGAAGATGACTGGCAAATATATAAAATATATAAAAAAGTTTCTGTCATTGCACTATGCGGACAAAAGAGACATCCGTACGTTGGAATACCATCTCGGACAGCTGTCTCAGAGGGGCATGAAATTAGACGCCTTCTATGCTTAAGTAAACCACCAACTGTCTTTGATTATAAACAAGGTTAAAACTGAATCCTACTCTCAGGAAACGGTCACTGCGCTAGTAGAAGCATATAGGAATAGGGCATTGGACGTATTTGTCCGTGGCTTAGATGGTGACCTTTCTAGGTTGATCTCCATTCAGGGGCCACAAACCTTATCAGAAGCGTATACGTCCTGCCTCGACATACAGAACCTAAATGTGAGACGTCACTTCATTCACCCTGTTGGGATTCCCAACACAATAACTATTCCGGTGAACCAAATGGGTAAAAACGAAAACAGACAAAATCTACCTCCGAGGAGATTTTCCTCCAATACATATCCCCATGCTTCAAATACAAGGCCTTTCGATGACAGAACGGGTGGCAATGTGCCTCCTAGGCCGACAGCTCCCAAACCACCCGTAAAAATGGAAGTCGATCGATCGGTTCAGAGTAGGGACGTCAATTATTCCCTTTAAGAGGAATTGATTGTCGATGAACTTGCCAATGAAACAACAGCGCATGTTTTACATGGTGCCAGCCGAAGTTATTCCAGAAACTGAGTCCGAGGCTATAGTTAATGAAGTTAATGCGCCTCCAACCGACTCAAATGACATTCCAAGCACTTCAACCGAACAAATGTCAGACGAAGTAAATTTTACGATGGGAGCCTCCTTTCAGGCATACCATAAATAGAATACACCACATTAGAAAATAAAAAACTGCAATTTCTCGTCGACACAGGAGCCAATAAGAACTACATTAGTCCTCGCGTCGCCGAGGAAACCGTTAATGTAGAAAAACCTTTTTTCGTAAATTCCGCTGGTAGAAAATTAAAAATTACAGAAAAACTATCCGGAAAATTTTTTGAATTCCACAATAGGGAAGTGGAAACCACATTCTTTGTCCTTCCAGGCTTAGAATTATTTGATGGCGTAATAGGGGACGACACGCTTCTTGAGGTTAAAGCAGTTCTCGACAGAGAGCTAAACATCCTCATATTAAAACCCGATGTAGTGATACCCCTAAAACAAAAAATCACCCAGGAAGTTAATCTAGTAAAAGTTTCATGTCAAGAAATTTCAAGGGCCACTGAGCAAAAATTAAAACACTTGATTTCACGATATAGCGATTTGTTTGGTCCTCTTGACCCAAATTCTATTGTGGAAACAAGTGTTCGTGCAGAAATCAAAACCACTACTAGCGAGCCTATTTATACAAAAAGCTATCCCTATCCAGCTTGCATGCGGGAAGAAGTGGGTAGGCAAGTAGAAGAACTTCTCCGAGAAAATGTCATTCGTCCGTCCAAAAGTCCGTATAACTCTCCGATTTGGGTAGTTCCCAAAAACCCAAACCAAACGGAGAAAAACAGTACAGGATGGTCATTGATTTCAAGCGACTTAACGCAGTCACTACTCCAGACACGTATCCAATCCCTGATATTAACAGCACAATAGCTAGCCTTGGTGAGACAAAAGTCTTCACGACTATAGACTTAACGTCTGGTTTCCACCAAATTCTAATGAAAGGGAAGGACATTGCAAAAACTGCATTTTCTACCATGAATGGTAAATTTGAATTTTTAAGACTATCTTTTGGCCTAAGGAACGCGCCAGCAATATTCCAGAGAATGACTGACGATGTCCTAAAGGAGTACATAGCCAAAATATGTTATGTCTATATCGACGACATAATAATTTTTAGTAAAAAGGAAGAATAACACCTACGCGACATTGAAATAATATTCTTAAAACTTTTATCTTCAGGCCATAAAGTAAATTTGGAAACAACTCAATCCTTAAAAAATAGCGTCGTATTTCTCGGATACTTAATCACGCCAAAAGGCATTCTTCCCGATCCAAAAAACGTTTCTGCGAAACAAAAAATGATCCCTCCTACAAATGTAAAAGAACTCAAGAGTTTTCTAGGTCTCACATCCTACTACAGGAAATTTATACGCGATTACTCAAAAATAGCCAAATCACTCACGCATCTCACTCGCGGTGAACACGCACATGTCCGAGCGAACCAATCTAGAAAAGTTCTGATCGCTTTAGATCAAGATGGCCTAGAAGCCTTTGAAACCCTAAAAGAACTTCTGACGTCCTCAGAAATCTTAGCCTTCCCTAGTTTTGAAAAGCCATTTAATCTCACTTCTGACGTTTCCTATTTTGCTATTGGAGCGGTATTGTCCCAGGAAATCGATGGAATGGATAGGCCGATTGCCTATATTTCTAGAAGCCTTAGGCGCGCCGAAGAAAACTACGCCACAAATGAAAATGAAAAGTTGGCGATAGTGTGGGCGTTAGACAATCTGCGGAATTATCTGTATGGTGCTAAAAATATAAGGATTTTCACCGACCACCAACCTTTGACCTTTGCGCTTAGTAATAGGAATTACAACGCAAAGCTCAAGAGGTGGAAAAGCCGAATAGAGGAGTATAACCACGAGTTGATTTATAAACCTGGTAAATCAAACTTAGTGGCAGATGCTCTCTCACGCCTACCTACAGAAGTGAACGCGCTAGAAGCATCGAATGAGCCAGATGAACCTAGTGAATGTGAAAGTTTAGCAACGATGCACAGCGCAGAACAAGACAATTCCGATTTAATACCACATGTTGAAGCACCAATAAATGTTTTTAGAAACCAAATTATTATCCGAATAGGACGTGAGCTCATGTGTGTTGAGGTGCCCCATCCGTATTACAAAAGACATTACGTCTCTTTTGAAAAAATTAACGAGAGCAATCTTACTCAAATTTTAAAAGAAAAATTAAACCCATCCGTAATCAACGGTGTCAAAATTCCTGAATATTTTTGTATGATACTGCAAAAGATTTATTTAGATACTTTTTCACAATATAAAATCCGTATAACCCAAAGAGTAGTAACTGATGTGCCAAACAAAGAGAGTGTGCTTGAAATAGTCGAGACCGAACATACTAGGGCGCATAGAAATTTCCGAGAGAACTCCCACCAAATCTTAGAAAAATTCTATTTCCCTCGCATGACAAACCAAGTGAAAACCTTTATAAAAACCTGTGAGATATGTTGTCTGAATAAATATGATAGGCACCCTACACATCCCGAATTACAGCCCACACCAACACCAAAATTTCCATGTGAAACACTCCATATGGACGTAATGGAAATTCAGGGTGAGAAATTCATTTCCGTCTTAAACGAATTTTCCAAATTTGCAAAATTTTTCGAATAAAAAACAAATCAGCACCTCATTTGCGCCAAAAGCTTGCCAAGATAATGCATTTTTTTACAGTACCCAAAATAGTGGTTATGGACAATGAACGTGGTTTCCTAACCCCCATCAATATAAATTTCCTTAGATCATTGAATATCGAAATTTACCGAACGAGGTTAATAGGCAAGTAGAAATATCACATTCGACCATAATAGAAATTTTCAGGTGCATAAGAAACGACTTTCAAGACTTACGTGTTAAAGAAGTTCTGCAAATAGCGGTAGATAGGTATAACGACACAATCCACTCCGTCACACGCCAAAAACCAAATGACATTTTTTTTAATCGAAGCGAACGGGTCAACTAACAAAGTGTTGCAAACTTTCTCGAAAAATTCAACAATGACATTCGCGGTCAAATTGAAGAAAACGAAAAAATAAGGCATTTACGGTTAAACGCGAAAAAAAACTCAACCCAAAAGCTTTAAACCCGGCGACGTCATATACTCGTACGTCGCCAATAAACAAATAAAAGGCAAACTCTTTATAAAAAGGAAATCGTTGCAATTGATAATACGGTTACAGAAATAACCGAGACAGGGAAAAAATCCATATGTCCCACATAAAAAATTAAAAAAGGGTATGCTGTACCCTGTACAGCTTTATAAATGGTACGAGGGCAATGATGAAGTGAACTTTCAGCAAGTCTACATGGCAATAAATAACACATATCCAAACCGGAGATTGCCTATTGTGACAAGTTTATACTGGGAGTATTACCCGTGCCTTAGTAAGCAATACTGCTAAAACGGATAACACGGACCTCCCATCTTGCTAGCCTGCGGACGCTTCATCATTATAAATAAATAGAGGGAATTATAATTTTGATAAAAAAAGAGGGACAAAAAAGAGAAAGACAAAGGTTGCAAAAATTATTTAAAACAAAATTTGAAATAAAATACTAACTTAAAATTTTAAGGACCCAAACTTGGGATGCAAAAATTAAAAGCTAAGCAAAGCAAAGAACACAAAACTAAGAAATTAAGAATCCCGAAATTGGGAAATAAATCATACAAACCCAAAATGGGGTCACTAACAAGATTAATATTTCTCCTCTAACAAAAAAAACCAAAACCAAAACAAAAAATTAACATTTAACTTCAATATTACTAGATTTAAGCAACAAAATTAATATTTCTCCTCTTGAATTAGTATATTTAGTTTAGGTATACTCATAGCCGCTGGTGCAGGACTGAGCGTATTTAATTACCATGCTCCCATTGTCCCCATTAGTTCTGGAAATGGGTGGACTTTAAATGGCTGCTTCAAACTGGTGCACATTGTCGACCTCCAACAATACGATACCGCATTGCAACTCCTCACCGACTTGGTATATGGGTCGGTGCGACACGAAAAAACTAAGTCAATCCTTGAATTTCATCTGAGGGTGACGAAGCTGCGTCTAAGCGAATTGACTGTAACACATCCTAGAGCTAAACGCTCAATAAACTGGATTGGATCCGCTTGGAAGTGGATAGCAGGAAATCCAGATGTCACGGATTGGGACACTATATTGCGAAGAGAGAACGATGTTATCGAAAACAACAACCACCAATATAAAACCACGAACTCTTTGGGAAGATGAAGGAAGTAATCTACAAGGTCAACAAAATGGCAGCGAAATACAACAATATCAGCAGTGATTGCGATGAGGTCTGTTTTGAACAGAGCATACTGGACAAGATTCTCATACTAAAGGAAGCTGTAAATGAAAGCGTACTCGCTTGTCAAATGGCTAAGAAGGGCATCGTGAACAGCAACCTTCTAAATGCCGAAGAAATCAATCAGATCTTGTCTGAGGTGGAAACGTTGCCGTACCAAAATATAGTGGAAGCAACAGAGTATGGCAAACCATCTATTTTCACAAATGGGTCTTCGTTATTCTACGTTCTGGCGCTACCCAAGGTAAAGAGCCGAGAAGAAACGTTTGGAATAATAGGCGACTATCTGGCAGTCGCAAATTCAACAATATGCAACCCCGAAGCTATCCAGAAGATACCAGAGGATCAGTGTTTGCCAAGAATCTTGAAAGGGAGTCCTGCAGAATGCCAGATGCGATCTAGCAACGAAAGAATTGTCGAACTGATCAACGAAAACAAAATCTTCCTGACGAACTACATCGGAAATTTGGTTTCCAGAAACACGTCGACGATTTTAAATGGCACTTATGTGATCCAGTTACTCAATGAGGAGGTAATCCTTGGCAACAACACTTACTCAAGCATCTCCTGACAACTACACTGCAAGCCTTGCCGCCAATCCACCCAAATGTTACTAGCAAAGGAATCTTGAGAGATCTGGAATATATACACGATTTAACATCGAAGAATATAAGGTATCTGTCAAAACTAACCCGAAAAGTAGACTTTTCTCTCTTTACAGGAGGTCTTTTAATCTTTTTGATTGCAACTTTCTCTGGCATCCTTTGGCGAAAAGTTCACGCAAAGCTGAATATCCCGAGTACACGAAGTTTTTGGTACCACCGGAAAATACGCAATCCTCAACTTCTACTCATCCTGATGAAGAGCACCACTCTTCCAAATATGTTCCGAATGCAGATCTGCGGGACGCAGATTTCTAAGAGGAGAAGAGTCAACGCCGAGCAATGTTCCCGTTACGCAACGTAGTGCGAACTTTCGTGCATTACGCTTCCCACGATATTCGCTGACTTCGCTGACGACTTGGTTGCGTCTGGCTACGCAATGCACGCGCATCCGCTACCTGTGGGAAAATGCCGACACAGCGGCAATAGGCTAAGTTAGATGTTAAGCTAAATTGAATTGTAAAGACAGTCTTTTCAAGGGACCCGTTCTAATCGGTCAATAAATTATAACGTTTTTGAAATTCACTTGTTTTATTTTGTGAAACCACGGACACATTGCGTTCGTGAAATTAATTTTTTATCAAGATCCTTATTCAGGATATATATATATATATATATATATATATATATATATATATATATATATATATATATACACATATATATATATATATATATATATATATATATATATATATATATATATATATATATATATATATATATATATATATATATATATATATATATATATGTATATATATACGATATATTCTCGTATTTTAGCCAAAAATACGTTAAATGATTTCTTCTTACCTAATTACAGATCGTTAGATGCACAATTGTCAAGGTAGAACCGCTGGGTTATCAATAACTTATGGTCGCCTCCTGATATATGGCGCATGATCTCCAAGCATCCCCTGAGGAGGTGCGGAGATTCATTATATCAACAACTTTAAGAAACGAAAATTTTCTGGTAGGCTGCGATGCCAACGTGAGACACGTTGTGGGGTAGCAATGAGACAAATGAACGAGGTGAGTTTCTTTTCGATTTCATTAAAAATAACAACCTGAGTGTATGCAACGGGGCAGCTCATCAACTTTTAGTTTCCCCGGCTCGGAAATTTCAAGTGGGTGGGAAGAAGTTCTCTCTTTCCCTCCAGTAACGAAGTCTGGCTATGATCGGGTGGATAACTGGGCAGTATCTCGGATGAACTCTCTGTCAGAGCCCCGAGTTATCTTTTCAAAATTGAGTTTGGTCAGAAAATGGTTTAACCTCGCAGAAATCCAAAGAGAATGGACTGGGGTGTGCTCAACAGGGTGGTCAAAAACAGACTTGATAGGAACATATAATCCATTTCTTCTGCAACAATGCTCGACAAGCTAGTAGGGACCTTGGAGAGACCCATTCAAGTTGCCTTCAGGGGCTCGTGTCTTGTCGCACGTAGCAAAAAGGCCTTCCCTCCGTAGTGGGATGGGAATCTTAGAGACTTGAGATCAAGCCTCAGAAGAGTCTTTAACGAATGCTACATAAGTTAAAATTTCGAAGCTTACAGAGAAAGCTTAAACACATACAAAAAAGCAGTACGGGATGCGAAACGTAAATCCTGGTAAGAACACTGCGAATTTATTGAGTCACTGAAAGACTCTACCAGGCTCGGAAAAATTTTCGCCAAGGATCACTCCAACAGAACCTTTGTAAAACGTATTAATGGAGTGTGGGTAGAATCGGCGACGGAGGTATTGAAGATTTTGGTGGATACGCATTTTCCAGAGTGCACTGAGGATTCAGAGTAGAGTAGCACGTACGCGTGTCGAGAACACGTATCAGCTACATTGCTGGGAAAATTATGTCTGTGGATAAGGTCGTCTGGGCAATGAACATTTTTTCACCATACAAATCCGCGGGTCCGGACGGAATCATGCCTATAATAATGCAAAAGACACAGGGATCCATAATATCTGAGTTACGTGAAATTTTCGCAGCGTATATTTCTCTAAATTGTATACCAAATAGGTGGAGGAAAACCCTGGTGGTTCTCATTCCGAAGGTGGAAAAAAGGGGCATGAATTGCCCAAGGATTTTAGACCGATTAGTCTTACTTCCTTCCTCCTGAAATTTCCTGAGAGTGTCATCGATCATCACATTCGAGATCTCTTTGAGCAGCATCCACCTTCTATGGCGCAGCAGGCATATTGAAGGGGGAGGTCAACGGAGACTGCACTAAATGAAGTGGTGCGAGAGGTAGAAAGATCCCTTCATTTTAGCAATTTACCCTTGCTGCCTTCGTAGACATCGAAGGGGCTTTTAATAAAGTAAGGGCTGAAGCTATTAACTTGGCTCTTGACATATAAGGGGTGGAAGTACCGACTTGTAATTTGATCTCATCCCCATAGCTGAATTAGGTAATGCCTGGGTTATGAAAAATGTGTGCAGAGGTACATCCTAGGGCGGGGTCCTTTCACCTCAGTTGTGGCTAGTAACTATCAATGAAATTCTCGCAAAACTTGACTCCGAAGGAGTCAAAATGGTCGCGTATGCTGACGATTTAGCGGTCCTGGTCTCTGAACCCTTCCCCATTGAGATGAGTGACATCATGGAGGGTGCGTTGGGAAAACTTAGTAGATGGGCGAACAGGTGCGGTCTGAGGTTCACAAAAAAATGTAAGCCTCCATCCTTCGAACTTCCGAGGTTTAACGGTAGCGACTCTCACTATCATCCAGGATAAAATATCTTGGTGTCATATTAGACCGCAAACTTAGTTGGAAATCGTGAATCGATGAACGAGTACGGAAGGCCTGTGTGGCATTCTATGCTTGCAAGTCGATGATTGGTACAAAATGGGGTTTTATTTCGAGAAATGTGCTCTGGATGTACAATATGGTGGTGCGGCCGATCTTGATATGCGGTTCCATGGTTTGGTGTTAAGCTCTCACGAAGGGGTATAATCTCACGAAACTACAACTACGCACCGCGTGCATTAGAAATACAGGAGCCTGTCGCACTTGTCGCGGGGTTGCTTTAGACGTGATTCTAAACCTCCTCCCTAGAGATCTTCTTACTTATTGTATTTCCGCACAAAGCGCATCAGGGAAACCGTTAACTGGAGGGATACCCTGTATAGTCATGGTAGCATTTTGAGACAACTGCAACTAGACATAGTATCCTTGAGAACCGACCCCTTCGTTCGCAATCTGGACTTTGCGAGCGGTGTTAACATAGTTCCACCAAGTAGGAATAAGTGGAAGGTTGGGATGGTGCGCCCAAAAGGGGGTACGCCAATTTTCCCCGAAGCTTCTAAGATGGAATCTGGGGTGGGTGCGGGAATATTTGCAGAACATCTCAATTTTCTGCTCTCTTTCAAATTGCTATCGACATCAAGTGTCTTTCAAGCAGAGGTCTTGGCAATTTGGTAGGCATGCAGGGCGTTGCAGGGGCACAAGCTGACCAAAAATATATCCCTTTACTCCGATAGCCAGGCGGCAATAAAGGTTCTATCGTCACCTTTTACCAGCTCTAAGTGGGTCGGCCTCTGCAAAGAGGAATTTAAATAATTATCAAGAAATAGCATAATATCCCATTTCTGGCTTCCGGGACACAGGTACATTGAGGGCAACGAAAGGGCTGATGAGCTAGAACGAAGGTGCTCATCGAAAACCGATTAAGTGTTTTCCTTTATGGACCTTTGCGTCCCTGAAATGTTGTTAAGGGAAATATTTATAATCACTTCCTCCGCAAGGCTCGTGACAGGTGGGAAAATAGTGCAACATGTGCCATTTCTAGAATAATGTGACCTGATTACTGTGCAAAACGAACTAACCATCTTCTCAATAGACCGAGACTTAAAAGACAAGCAACCTTACAGCGGTCATTGGACTATCGGCACACACGCTGAAAATATGCTCATTGCAGCAGCTGTAAAGACCTATAGCAGAAAGAAACAGTCGTACACATTCTTTGAGATTCAAATATCTCGGCAGTCCTTTTCTGGAGAGTCTAGGGCATTGGTATAGCTTAGAACTTTCAGACCTATCCGAATTTTTTAACAACTTCGGATGGTTGTAAACGCATTAGAGAATATTACCTTTTCCTTTAGGCTTGCGAGGATATGGCAACAAAACGGCACTATTGCAAACTGAGGCGACCAGAAGTCGCCAGCCATTTTGCCTACCTACCTACACATTCCAACTGTCCACGAACAAATTATTAGCTACAAAACAGCCTAAAAATGGTGAAATGGGACTCATCAAGTTACCTGATACAACTGAAACTGATTTTGATATTATATTAATCGATGTCCAGAAAGATGAACAAACTTTTAAGATGCAAATTTCTTAAGCTATGTTAAATTTGACAATATCTTCAAATTAAATGACTAACACGGTATCAACTTAAATTAAAGTGAGACGAGGGCTGCACCTCATTGAGCAAAGTGAGAAAATTTCAAAGAAATTAAAAATTTTTTTCATATAATTTTGAGAATTTGTTCTTATGAAATAAAACACATTTTATAAATTTTATATTACTATTTTAATGAAATAAAAGCTTTTAAAAATTTAATACACGATATTGTATATTTTTATTATAATATTCGTATAAATAAATATAAAATTGGGGGTTGCAGCGTAAGTTTATGCAGGGAATATGCGATTATAGCTAGGAACATTAGCCTCTATCCCATCTAGACCGATAGTGCGTGGCGAAGAGTCACATTCTGCCCGATATAACCCTGCTATTTATAACAGAACACTACGGATCTAGATTGACGTTTCTTGTCCGATACTAGTGAGACCACATATGCTTAATTCTGGTGGTCCTCCCAAAAGACCGAGAGAGGCGATGCTGTCCACCGCTAATACAAGGGTGGTAGATAGATCGATAGCAGCAGGAGGCAGAGGAGGCCTAGGCGTTAGGGCTGGTCGAAGCACAAGTGCTGGTAGCTGGGGACGGGGAGGCTTTGGAAATCCGGTGTCTCGTTTTGGACAGAGGGATACTGCAGGGAGAAACCTGGGGAGGTGGTTAAAACCCAAATGCTGACTGTGGTCAGAGGGCGGTTGGCTATTCCGGGGATTAATCGGCAGCAGGCAGTAGAGAGGAGCTTTAATGTTGCTGGGACAGGCCAGGGTGGATCGTCAAAAGATGTCCATGAGCAAGCGGTGTGCTATCCGGATTTGGTAACCCGGTGGATGTAGCCCCAAAGACGGAACGATCCGGAGAAGGGACAGATGTAGTCGCAAAAAGGCAAAAAGTCGGCGTCCAGATATACCCGTCCTATAATGAAGTTGTCAAAGGTGGGGTCGAGCTGTTGGGCATCATAGACTGAAAGGAAGAGGAAGCTGTTGTACCCAAAGAGAAATGGAGGTGGGTGGAGCAAGCGATTGCCGAAGTCTACCCCCAGGTTTTGGAGGGAAACCCTGCAACCCATCCATTCTGTCACTATGCTGGCTGGTTTCAGGGCTGTATAGGCTCGCGAGGACATGATAACAAAACAGTACTATTGCCTACCTACACATTCCTAGTGTCAACGAATAATTTATTAGTTACAAAGCAGCCTACAAAATAAAAGGACACTCCACTTGAATAGTTTAGCTAATGAACTGCAATCAAGGAACGTGATTTATACGGTATTAAAGGTTAAAAATTTTTAAACTGAATTTGTTTTGAATTTAATATTATATACGAGTATATTAACCTCCTATTGTCTTAATAAGACTTAGTCCATTAATGTAATCAATTTATTTATCCTAGATATTAGTTATTATATTCATCCTGCGTCGATACATTTTACTACTTTACTAATTTCTTCTACATCAAATATTGGTAAGTACTAACGATATGCGTAAGGCTCGTAGTGCTTTTCCTCATTTTACCTGTCTGTTGAAACAAATTTATCCAAATCCCATCCAGTGAAGCAAAGTGACGACCAAGATGAAAGCTTCCATTCGACAATTATCCAAATCTTTCTCTGCATTCACAAAGAGATAAAGAGAGGTAGCCTTAGAAGGCACTACTTTATATCGCTGTGGACATTAAAACAAAATGAAGCCCAGCGACATATTTTTTACAGGAGTCAGTAAATTATTTTTTAGCGTGTAATCAATTTTCGTAGATTTAATAATAAAATCATGTAATAAATTAAAAATATTCAAGAAACAAGATATTAATGTTGGAACTGGTATGGGTATCCGGCGAAGTATAGGGTATGCGACACAGCTCATCTCAGGGATAAGCAGATCAAAGCTAATCTGAAGCCGATCTACAAAAATGTGGAAAATTACAACATCGTAACGATAAACACGACACAGGAACAATGATTCACAAAGTATAAGTAAGATTCGCAAGAAAAAAATACAGATAACCAGTGATTGACCTATAAATAAATAGTTTAAACCAGGCTACTTCCACTGAATCCACGGGGAGGCTTTGGAAATCCGGTCTCTCGTTTTAGACAGAGGAGTGCTGCAGGGAGCAACTTGCGGAGATGGTTAAAACCCAAATGCTGATTGTAGTCAGAGGGCGGTTGGCTGCTCCGGGGATTAATTGCCAGCAGGCAGTAGAGAGTAGCTTTAATGTTGCTGGGGTTGGCCAGGGGGGACGTTTAAAACATGTATGTGAGCAAGGGGTGTGCTATCCGGCTTGGCTAACCCGACGGGTGTGGCCCCAAAGACGGAACGATCGGGAGAAGATACAGGTGTAGTCCCCAAAAGACAGAAAGTCGGCGGCCAGAAATACCCCTCCTACAGTGAAGTTGTCAAAGGTGGGGGCGAGATGCTAGTCATAATAGACCGGAAGGAGTTGGAAGGGATCATACCCAAAGAGAAGTGGAGGTGCGTAGAGCAAGCCATTGCCGAAGTCTACCTTCACGTCTTGGAGGAACACCCTGCACACCCTCTTTTCTGTCACGATATTGGCTGGTTTCAGTGCAGAGCCAAGGTTATGTGCATGAGATAACAGATATGCTATATTGGAGTGTGGTAAGCAAGGTTGGCGAGATTCTGCCGGGAACCAACCTAGAAGTTGTCAGCAGGGAAGAAGTCTCTAGCTGACAGAGAGCACGAGTTCCGATCCCCGCTAAGACAGCTGAACTAGCAAAAATAGAGGAGATATTTAGATCTTGCAATTGGGACCTGCCAACTCATATCTGGAAGGTAGGGAAAGTGGAGGAGTCAGCAGAGGGTAGAAGACAGATCTTGCAATTGGGACCTGCCAACTCATATCTGGAAGGTAGGGAAAATGGAGGAGTCAGCAGAGGGTAGAAGACAGCTGCTGTTGATCTTCAAATCCGAGTGTCTTGCCCCCCTGAGGGAGAAAAAGGGGGTTGTCCGATTCTGGTTCGATGACGCAACCGTTCGGATCTACCGTAGCGACGAAGAAGCTTGTGAACAGGAGAAGATAGAGGGTGACAAGGCTAGCGTGTCTGGCGGTGGTGAAGAAGGGTTGCCAAACAACCAGAGGTCGATGGACTCAGAGCAGCTGACCGGGTTTTGTCAGCTTTGTGATGAAGAAGACCTTCTTGACTACACAGAAGGAGAGGAGGAGAGGGTTGTAAGATGGAGAGATTCCTATGAAGCTGATCAAAATCAACTTCCAACATTTTAAACTCGGCTCCGCGAATTTGATTTACCACCTGGGTTCCGGTGGTTGCGACGTAGATGATTTTAAGCTGATAAACGCTCAGAGCACATGTAAGACTCGTGCTTGTATACTAGCAAAGGTTACTATTAACATCTTCTTGCTCCCTCTTGCAATGGCGGTACGCTGACTGCAATCATTGAGCTGCAAAATAGCAGCTTTTGGGTAGCCTCTGCCTACATATCCCATGACAAGGCCGCCCCATCGAAGGAGGCTTACGCATTGGTGATGGAGGCAGCTTGGTTGTCTCCAGGGATATTAACGCCAACAATACATTGAAGTTCCGACACAAATGCAAAAGATGGGTCATTTTATATTTTATCAAAGAAATTAAGCGTAGTGCTCTAAATTTGGCTCAGAGCCGACTTTTATAATACATTACAGAAAGGAAGTTTTGGACATTACCATGACCTTCGATCAGTTCGCGAACAATGTAAGAGAATGGAGAGTTTCGAATGAAAATTCCTACTCTGACCATCGTTATATAGAATTCGAATTGAACTTCCCAGTATCTCTTGTTAAGATCGGAGAAGAGACTGGGAAAAGTATCGGATCGGAGAACAGACTGGGGAAAGTATAGGAAAGATCTCAGGGCCTCACTGCCAAGGAATCCCCCGTCTGACACCACAGACTCTGTGGAATTAGACGGGCTAATAAACCATTAACCAGGGCCTTGAATATATCACTGACAGCCAGGTGTCCGGTTGTGAAACTGAGAGGCGAGAATAAACCACTTTGGTGGTTACAATTGCCAAGTATGCTGACGACTTGGCAATTGTAATCAGAGAGAAATATCCAAACACTCTTATGGAAGAAAAATAGATCTCCTAAGGTCTCCCCGCTAACATACAAAGGTGTTGAAATTCCTATGAAGTAGACAGTCAAATATTTGGAACTAGTACTAGAGAGGAAACTTACCTGGAAACCCAATATTGAAGAAAGAGTTAGAAAGGCCAATATTGCTTTGTACACATGTAAAAAACAGTTAGAATCAGGTGGGTGTTATCCCCACGAATTATGCACTGGCTGTACATTTCGGTGGTCAGACCTATATTGCTATATGGAATACTGCTATGGTGGCCAGCCACTCAGTAGCAAAGCTATTTGAAGCTTCTAAGCAAGGTCCAAGTGGGACTGCAGCTTTCTTTCCGTCTCCCCGACCACTGCAGTGTTTATCAAGCAGAGGTCCTAGCCATAAAAGAGGTAGCCGTCTACTTAAGTTGACACGCCGTAATAAACAAAGACTATTATGAATATCTACTCGGATAGCCAGGCGGCCATCATGTCATGAACTCGGTGGCACTGAAATCGAAGGTTGCTCAGGACTGCCGGGCAACCATAAATGATATCAGTACCGTTTTTAGTGTACGCCTTATATGGGTTCCGGGACATAGGGATATTGAGGAGAACTGTAGGGCTGATTAGTTCGCCAGAAGATGCACCGATCTTCCTTTATGCACGGAAGATGCGAGGTTGGAATGCCAATTACCACCTGTAAACTGATGCTGATCGTGCGTGAGGCCAATGGGTCTTGGGCACACGAGGACACTTGCTTAACGACTAGGCTAATGTGACCGGTGCTCAAAAGAAGGAAATCTAGAGACTTGCTTGCCCTGTCGAGAGAGGATTTCTCTAAAGTCGTGGCTTGTGTAACTGGCCACTGGCCGTTCGGCAGGCATGCTGTCAGGCTGGGGGTATTCTCTCATAGATACTGCAGAAGCTGTGGGGATGAGGAGGAGTAGGAGACTCTGGTACATTTCTTCGGTAGGTGCCCGGCTCTGGCGAAAAGCAGAACGGGATCTTTACGCAAATACGCTCTTAATTTTCTTACAGAAGTGTCTAGCGCGAAGGTCAAACAAATCCTGCGCTTTATTTGGGCTTCGAAATGGTTTGACGAATAAATCAGAGGTGCGTTGTTACGCGGTGGTATTACAATGGACCCATGGTGGTCTGCGTGAGTTGTTCTGTAGGCCGACTGCCACGATAACCAAACCTAACCTAACCTAATCTAACTTAAATATAAACTTAATACGTATTTCCCTAAATTTATACTACAAAATTCTTATAATCTTGTAAATGGATTTAACTTTGTTGGTAGCAGGATAACTTGAGAATAGCTGGAGCGATTTCAATAAATAATATATTATTTGAAAGATCATTTCTCTAAGAATGTCAGTGTCAATTTCATTAAATTCGGTTCATAATCACAGGTGGAATATAGGTTTTAAATTTTTCGCAGCAACAACAATATAAAAATTACAATAAAGTTGTTCGTTTCGAGTTTGGTTATGAAGCAAAAGCATACACATGTTCATACCAGAACTCGATGCAACTAACTTTGTTGTTGATGTTATGAACATTTTAGAAGTGACCGCATGCACATTGAATTGACACAATTTCAACGAATTGCAATGGCGCCAACAAAACGGAGGAATTTATGTCGCAGAGCTCGCAATGCTTTCGATCTAATCGAACTGTAGAGCGCGAAGATCAAAATTAAATTGAACGAAATCGATTATTACAAAAATGAATAAATTTGAATAATCGTGGAGGAAGACAAACAAATGTTGAGTTCAATACTTATCGAGCATTACATTCCGTTGTTATTGGATGGATGAGCATTGTGTGCACACATTGTTAAGGCATTCAAACGCAGAAAAAGAACACCTAGAATGTGTAGCACAGCCAAATTGGCGCCATTGGTTCCGCCACTAGAGCCATTGTTTTCTGGAACAGGAACAGATTCCATGCATTTCCTGACTCAAATCCAGAAATACAACAATTTCTTCCAAATGACAATATTTCGCGCAACAAATGCGGTTTGCCCTAACTTCATGCCCACTTTCAAGGTAGTTGCAACACAATCATCTTTCACACCATTCGGCAGATCCACACAGAACATTATTCAACAACAACATTATTACATTATTACAACAGATTCAAGTTTAAATATATCATCAAGCAGGTTCGCAATCGCCACCGCCGGATGCAGGCTAGAAATTTTTGTAGATTTATTTCATGCAAACAACAGTTAAAACAGGTTAAAAGACCAATTGTGGAATAACTGCAAAATTTTTTTTATGAGCAGAATGAATTGATTGCAGTATTCAAAACAGCCCTGGACCACATGCAGTCAGATAATCACAAAATTGTAATCAGAGCCGATAAGATGCTTGCGGGAGAAGACGTAAGACAATGTAATGTGCTAACAATTCATGATTTCGACATTATCGTCATTCGCGAAAATTTGGAATCCCATGATATCGTTCTACAACAGCGGAACGATCAACTAGAACGAACAACTGTGACCGAAACGAACCGCTAATATGATGCGTTGCAATATCCCATCAAATTGTAGCAAGGTGTAGACTGTTATTATTTCTCGACCAAGATCATAAATGAGCTTACAGGTGAATAGCAAATATATATTTTTTCAGAAAAAATTTATCAATTTCAATGACACAAAAAAAGATAGTTCAATGAACTTTTATTTATATCGACCGGGACTTTGTGAAAATGAGGACAATCACATCTTGAAATGTCGCCATCTATTTCAACAATATGCTGTCGATATGCACGTCAAGGTTGAAACTGAGCGACTGGCAATCATGAGATTTAACTAGACAAAACTCCGATCTCCGAGTAGTATATTCACTTTCGAGCTGCCATCAATGCCAATGGAAACTCACAGAATGTAGGCCGAATGACGATTCTCCTAGCAACATAACCCGGAAGTCCACGACATGTGCATGAATACGGTCAAGATGCCATATAGTATATTCGCCATTACAGCAGAACAGATTTGTTTATCACGTTCACGTGCAATCCGTAGTGAATGGAAATTCGACAAGCTTTATTAGCTGCGTAATCACCCATCGATTGACATGAAATCACTGCGAAAGTCTTCAAATAGAAATTGAAATCACTGATGGATTTGATTGGGAAGTATCACATGTTCGGTGCGACCCGCTGCCGGATGTATTCAGTGGAGTGGCAGAAACTCAGATTACCACACGTACATATTCTCCTTTGATTGATTGAGAAGATAAGACCGAATGAAGGTTGTTACTAAGAACATGATTCATGGCCACTGTGGAACATCAAATTACAATTCTCCGTGTATAGTCGACGGAAAATGTTCAAAGCGTCATTATCAGCTGATCCAATTACCGGATATGACGATTATCCGCTATATCATCGCTGATCGACTGCGGACAATGGAAGATCAAAAACTGTCAAAGTGAATCAATAGGAAATTGAAGTTGATAATCGTTGGATTCTTCCGTATTCACCACAACTCTCGAAGATATTCAAAGCGCGAGTTACGTTTATTTGCCATGAGTGCTATAAAAAATAAATTAATACAACAAATATAACTGTTTAATTTTTTTTCATTCAATTGAGTATTACAATTCAATTGCCATAAAAATCTTATTTGACTATTATTTATATCTTAAGCTATTGAAAGTTCTTTTTCATATTTCATATTTCTCTTTATGCTTTATTCTTCGCCTGCCTTCAGCTGAGAAATTCGAAGTGTATGGATGTTGGAATCACCTGAATGGTATGAACTGAACTGGACTTTAGTTGTTAGGAAATTCGGAATGAGAATCTTGGTTAATGAATTATCATATAATATTGTGGTTGAAGGTTGCATTAGCCAAGTTTGGATAACTGCAATTGAATATTGCATTAGTAGGGATGAATGAACTTCGCGTAGTAATTACATTGAAGTCATATTTTATATTGTTAACATATTGGTAATTGCGAAAGTGGAGGTTGGGTATGCTCTGTAAGTTGTGGACACTGAGAAGGTGCAACTTGTGTAACTTCCCCCGACTTAGATCGAAGGGTTCGATTTCCTTACGGAAATTGACGCCACTCTTGAATTCAATAAGGGAAAGTTCCTCCACCGTAAGGGCATAGAAGTCATTAAAGAATTCCCATGCCAGGAAATAAATGCCGTGCATGAGGATGTCAAAGGGACTCCGACAGAAAGGGACGATCGGGAACAGCTTTTTATCGAGTTAGACAAGGTGTTCGCCGACCCGGAGGAAGACCTCCATTTTAACACAAGAGTTGTAGCAACCATCGAAACCGAAGTTAGGCAGCCAGTGTACGCCAAGTCTTAACCATATCCCAACACCGCTACCGAGTTCGTGAATAACGAAATCGAGACCATGCTCAGGGAGGGAATTATTCGGAAGTCTTACTCGCCGTACAATAATCCACTGTGGGTGGTCCCTAAAAAGGACGTAGACGAGCAAGGCGTCCGAAAACAACGGGTCGTCCTTGAACTCAAGAGACTCAATGACGTCACCAAAAGCGACAAATATCCCATACCTGACCCATCTGTGATTTTGTACCACTTGAGCAAATCAGAATACTTTTCCACTGTAGACCTGAAAAACGGATTTTACAAAATTGCGCTCGCAGAAGAAGACAGGGGGAAAACAGCATTCTCCGTCAACAACGGCAAGTATGAATACTGCCGCCTGTCCATAGGATTGAAGAATGCGCCCAGCATCTTCAAGCGAGCGATTGACGATGTTCTGCGGGACGAAATCGGCAAATGCTGTTACGTCTACATGGATGACGGTTTGATATTTTCTGCCAACAGGGACAGTCGCCTCAGAGATGTTCGCCTCGTCTTCGTTAAGCTATACGAAGCGAATATGAGGGCATCTCGGGAGAAATCGAAATTCTTCGTAACCGAAGTGGAGTTGTTGGGTTTTGTAGTGCCGAAGGAAGGTATAAAGACCTGCCCACAAAAGGTGAATGACATCATACAATTCGAGCCTGAGGAGCCTCAGATCTATCCTGGCCCTTGCCGGATATTATCGACGCTTTATCAGGGATTACGCAAGTATCACTAAGCCTCTGACGCGATATCTACGGAGGAAGAATGGGCATGTAAGCGCCTCCCGCTCCAAACACGCCCGTGGAACTCGACGGGGAAGCGATCGAAGCGTTCAACAGGGTAAAAGCGATATTGGCCTTCGAAGAAGTCCTACTTCTGTACCCCGACTTTAGCAAACCTTTTGACTTGACCACTGACGCCTCATCGCACGCGCTGGGGGTTGAGCTGTCGCAGGGAAGCCGCCCCATAACCATGATATCCCGAACGCTGAATTCTGCTGAGGAAAACTATGCAACGAACGAGAGGGAAATGCTGGGAATAGTTTGGGTTTTGCAAAAACTCCGCAATTACCTCTACAGTGTAAGAAGCTTGAACATCTATACCGACCACCAGCTACTAACGTTTGCGATATCAGATAAAAGCATCAACTCCAAAATGAAAAGATGGAGGGCGTTCATTGAGGAGAATGCACCGAAATTTCATTATAAACCCGGTAGGCTTAATGTGGTAGCAGATGCCTTGTCTCGCCAGTACGTGCACGCCCTGATAAGCGAAGACAACGTGGACGAGTAATGCGACTCTAGCTGCATACCAGAGGTGGTGAGCCCGGTGAACTGCTTCAGATACCAGATTGTCATCCTGGAGGGAGCAAAAACTGGAATAGTGCAGTCAATCCTGTTCCAGAGACAATCAAAGCACAAGCTTACCATAAAATCAATTGAGGATATACCCACCTATCCAGGGGAAATACTCCATATCGATATCTACTCGACAGCAGGGAGTCATTTCCTAACATGCATGGACAAGTTCTCGAAGTTTGCCTCCGTTAAATAGATTAAATCCCGAGCCATAGTCGATCTCAAAGGGCCCTTGCTAGAAACCTTGAATCTCTTTGAAGGTACCCACACGGTCGTGTGCGACAACGAAAAGTCTCTGAGCTCCCTGGCCATCAAATCTCTACTGCTGGATCAATTCGGAGCGAAAATCCATCCGGTTCCCCCCCTGCACAGCAACTTGTACGGGCACATGAGGTGTAGAGCTGACGCTGACGGATCGACAACTTGTACGCGCACATGACGTGCCGGGGGAAAGACACAATGCACCCTACTAACTCCTCCCCCTCTTAAACGTAGCCCTCCTCGGCTGACGGTGCAGGTGAGCCGGTAGGTCTGTTTGAGCGCCAATTCCTGATGAACCCTTAGGTTATTCTTAGCCTCCTTGTTTCTTTTTCTAGTTTTGCAGGCCCAAAGGATTATGACTAATTCCAGCAAGGCCACGGCTATAGCCCCTGCTATGAACAGGTACTGCAGTGACATAGCCACGACCTCGTTGCGTACCGTGTTTATTTGGTCGAGATTAACTTCATTAAGCTCGCCCAAATAAGGGAGTGATAACACCGACTTGAAATAAGTAAGGTTCACTATATGGAAAGAAGGAATACCCGCACTCAGTGAAGGTGTCCTTTTGGGATTTACGTAGGAGGTGCTGTTAGTAAGAACTTCCGAATCGAACGTTATCAGCACAGTGCCATTCACCTTTACGGGGCCCTCTTCGATACCTCGATTATGGTGGGTTGGCTTCTTAAAAGTATGACTCCGTCGTCGATAGTCTGAAAAGGGGGCGTGTCGTGGGCTGGAATCGAGTTGTAAAATGAAGGAAAGTTGTTCGCTAAGTGACTACCGCAGGTGTCGGAAGGGTTGCGTTCGCAAAACCACATCCTCTTGTCGGATGGTTTGCAGGTTAAAGTGGGCAGGAAAGTTCTATCACAGTTGGCTAAAACAGACGAGCCCAAGGACAGGACAAATTTATTTTCCTTAACGACAGGAAAGGCTATCGTACGCTCGCAGACTCGATCCACAATTGGATATTTGACCAGGAAGTACAGCTCTGTTTCACTCTGGTACAGTGAAATATTCGAGACAACTATAATGCTCATCACCGTCACATTTCCCGAGTGCTCCTCCCTTACTAGCTCCTCCACCTCATGGGCGTCCAATAACGTGGGATTTACGACGTTTAACCAAGCCATCGCGATGGAATTCAGAAGGTTGTTTAATTCCATCATGATCACGGCTGGTCACCAAAGAGAATAGGCTGGCTGAGTCGAGCCTATCCCATTTAGTGGCTCTCATGAGCTCGTTCACGGTGTGGCTTAGGTGTCGAATTTGTTTCTGCATTACTGTATTGATGTATATTTGTTGCCCGTGTGATGCGATTAGCCGGACCTGAGGGCGCGTCAGAGCTTGGAAGTCATCGGCGTCGGGAGTGCCGGCAATGAATTTTAAAGCCGAACCCAATATGTCAATGCCGCGTGCATGCCTATGATGAACTTGAATCAGCTGCAGTAGGCGGTTGATCTGCTCTATGTCAACTTCAATTAGTTTTCTCATGTGGGATTCCGGGAAGTATTGAAAGATATTTTCCGACTGTTCAACCGTTCCCCAATACTCCGAGAAGTTGGTGGCGTGACGCAAATACCCGTGGTCCGTAAACAAGGCTACCTTTCCTCCGGTGACAGGCACATAATAGGAATGGTTGTAATCATGGATGCTGCAGTGCATGTCAATCAGAACCAATAGTAACAGGACTAATACAGGAGCCGCTGATGTATTTATTGGTCCGCTGATAGCTGCTGCTGGTGCCCGTATCAGGAGTGGTACTGCTCCGTATAATTATTGTAGAGATTTTAGCGAGAACTACCTAGCCAATGGTATATTAGGCTGCACGTCGACTTTTACGACGGCGTATTCGCTTATCTTTAATTCAAATTATATGCAGCCTTACTGACCTGGAAAGTCCCGTAGGAATCGCAGATCTCAGACCCTTTTTTGTTTTATTATCTTTTTACCTGGAGGGTCCCGTAGGAGGAGCAGATTTCAGATTTTTATTTATGGTATGATCTTCTGACCTGGACGGTCCCGTAGGAGTCGCAGATTTCAGATCACTTACCTCAAAAGGCAAACCTGGGAGTCTGTTCGGTTTGGTATACAGATGTAATAGGCACCGAATGCTACGATCAGATTACCCTTCTACTGATGACCCTGGTCAGATGGTTTTAGATGGCTCTACCGGTCAAGGTACTCCGTGCACCGCCTTTATTTGGCTGCTCTCAAGCCTCATCAAGGGTTGATTTTTTGAGACCACGACTTTTTCCCGGTCCCTGCTCGGGCGTATTACCTACCCTGCTGCTAGCTAGGCCAGACGCGTCAGTCCTGCGAACGCTAAGGCGTGCGGTCCGACAGCGAAGGAAGGTAGTACTGCGACTGCGGCGAAGGAAAGTGTTACTGCGACAGCGGCGATCGTTAATCAAACAGTTTATTAAAGTTCACAATTTAGTTTTAGGTTTAGTTTTTCTAATAATTAATTAGAGTTCACAAGTTGGTTTTTTAGTTTTAAAAAAGTACTGAACAATTTTACGATATATTTAGTTTTAGCTTTTCTTAAAATTCAAAATTTGGTATTTTTGTTTCAATTAAAGCACTAGACAATTTCTATGAAATTTTTAATTTATTTTTTCTTAAAGTTCACCATTTGGGCATTTTGTTTCAATTAAAGCACTAGACAATTTCTATGAAATTTTTAATTTAAGTTATTCTTAAAGTTCACAATTTGGTTTTTTAGTTTAAACATTTAAAAATAAACTATTTTACTTAAGGGTTTCAATCGCACAACCGTATTCTTTCAACTCCCAATCGAACTGAACTAATTCCTAATTTTGAGTTCGTCACGAATCCACGGTTCGGAGGCCTACTTGACCTAAAGTGCCGCGACAGCAAACCTCAACGCTCCCACAGTTTGGATTCCCACCACTTTCCGGTGCATCGACCGGTCGCACTCGATTTGACCGAATGCACTTGATCGATGCAGAATCAGCGAAATGCTGTTAACCGAACTGCAGCACCGTCGTTTGGGTGCTTTGTGGCGGAAGTCTAACCGAAGCTGACGCTGACGGATCGACAACTTGTACGCGCATATGACGTGCCGGCGGAAAGTCACAATGCACCCTACTAACTTATATATGCAATATGAATACACTTGGCTCGATATATATGAACATGAATTCAAATCGTCTGACAAATACCCCAGTGCTGCTACCATATATTTCAACGATTTTATATTTATTCTGCTATTCTATTTCGAATGACAGCTTCAACGCAATTTATGAAATATAATTTGGAAGTGCGACGGCATATCACCTTCTGCCAATACATATAGCTGCTCCCTATTTCATACGAATTTGACAAACTCTGCGCTGCTCACGAGTTCATCCAAATTTGTCGAAATCTTTTACGCTGCTCACAACTTAATCCGAATTTGACAACTTTGCCTTGATAGTTTTGAGCTAATGTGGCGGAATTCTCGGAATCGCTTAACATATTTTATGTTCCAATCCATATACGCACACCCAAATAACACAAAACAATAAAAACAAACAAAACAAAGGAAACCCCCATTTAAGTGTAGCCAATACTTTGCTCATTTTTCACACAATTTTCGCACTCGCTCTTGTTATTACCACTATTTTTCGCAATTATCACAATTTTTCGCAATTAAAGTTGAGTCTGATTCCTTACTTTGATATTAAATAAATGATGCCGATAAATTTACAATTTATTTCACATTCATGCAGAAATAATTTCGGTTTATTCCAATTAGCTCATTTAGTAAATGGGCAATATTACGATTCGTCTCGAAGGACCAAACTTTCAAATCATATATTTTTTATGATTTAGCTTTATTTTTAATTTATTATTTTTATATTAATCAAGTTATCTGCTCCCGGCAAGCGCTGTATCTCAACTGCCTCTCCTTGGCCGCTGTCGTGTCGATGCTACTGATCGTTCGTGTGTTGCCTTCGTGCAGTGTCGCGAAGCTTTTGCTACATGCGCGAACAATATGTACGTATTCATCCGCAGTTTAAAGGCAAGAAGCCCCGTTACCTCTGGTGGCCAGCGGAGATAATTCAGATACTGAGACAGCCAATTAAAACAAAAGTTCCCAAGTGGACACAGACAGGCAAACGAAAAGACATGTGAGACTTAGGTTCCTTACATTAACTCATTTATGGAGACTGTAACCGACGGTGGTACAATCCATATTGAAACTCAAGATTCGTCAGGATCTGTCCACCGAATGTATTCTGAAATTAATTTTGAGTCATTTTGCAATCAGATAAATCCTTCTAAGAGGGTTTAAATCACTGTCTATTAAATTTACAAAGATTTTCTAATCAAGTATTCTAAAGAATGTCTGATATGGTATGTAATTAGCACTAATCTACTAAAACTGTGGAGGAAAAGTATCAATTAAAAAGTCCAGGTGACTTATCACAAGAAATTGCTGAAAGAAATAACAAACATTGCAATTCTCAAATGTACCAAATGCTTAGACTTAAATACTTCCAAAACTTTTGGAAGCACGGTACAATAGAGCACATCCTCAGAATATCAGCAGTAATTAGAGACGTTTTTGAGAAATAAAAATATTGCTCCTCGATTTTTTCGATGCTGCACAAGCGTTGGATAGGGTATGCCATGATTGTCTCATGTACGAAATCGATCAAATTATTACTATGCCATCTTCCCGAGCATAGTAATAATTTGAAGTCCTAACTTTTTGATAGGAAACTTTAAATCAAACATTTAATTACCTGCAGTGCAACACAGGAGTATACTTGGTCCAGCTTTATACCTTTTATATAGTAGTAATTTACCACCAGAAGACCCGCTTACTACAACTAAGTTTGCAGAGTATACCACATTTTTATATTCACATAAAGATTCCAACATTGCCTCACAAAAACTAAAGTATCACATCAGACGTGTGGAAGAATGGCTACTAAAATAATAATTAGGGCCTTATGTCTAGATGGTGTAGTGATCCCGGAAGCAAGCGATGTGAAATATCTAAGCATTCATTTGGAGAGACATCTCACCTGGCGAAAGCGCATAGAAATCAAAATATTTCAACTAGAACTCAAGAGAAATATCTCTATTGGCTCCTAAAAAGCATGTCAAAATTGAGAATGAAAAATAAAATCCTTCTATACAAAGTGGTTATTAAACCAATATAGACATACGATATTTAACTGTGCGACTCCGCCAGAATTTCAAGCATCGAGTTGCTTAAACGATTTCATTCTAAAATATTACGCACAATAACCAATGCGGGGTTTTAAGAGTTGAAGCGTAAGTTTCGCAGGATGGGAATATGCGATTATAGTTCTAGGAACATTAGCCTCTATCCCATCTAGACCAATAGTGCGTGGCGAAGAGTCACATCGTGCCCGACGTAACCCTGCTATTCATAACAGAACTCTACGGATCTGGACTGAGGAGTCACTAAACACCATCCCCGATAAAGGTTGTGGAGGAGCTAACCTCTATAAAAAACCTCTGGGTTGGAGCAATATGTTATACGACCCGTGTCGATGCTCAACCTGGTTGGGGACCCAGGTTAAAAATTAGCCCAGTCCGTAACGGAGTGCTCCGGATACTTGGCGTCCTCCGGTCTTATCTAGCCTTACCCGCGCACATGGACCTATGCGTGAGCGGACCTCTCTTGTCCGATACTCGTGGGATCACATATGTTCAAGCAAAATTAAAAAAATCTAAAACTACAGGAGGGCGGTACTCCCAAAAAACCGACAAAGAGGATCCTGTCTCCCGCTAATACAAGGGTGGGAGACAGATCAATAGCAGCGGAAGGCAGAGGGGCTGGTACCAGCACGAGTACTGCTACCAGTGGACGGGGAGGCTTGGGAAAACCGGCGTCTCGTCTTCTACAGAGGACTGCTGTTGGGAGAAACCCGGGGAAACCTAAACGCTGACAGCGGTCAGGGGGCGGGGGGGTGCTTCGGGGATCAATTGGCAGCAGACAGTAACGGGGCCCAGCAGTTCAAAGAAGGTTGCTGGGGTAGGCCAAGGGGGTCGGAAAAACATGCCCGTCTGTATAAGCAGGCCTTTGACGATAAGAAGGCGGCCATGAGGGTAATGGCCAAATATGAGGCTGTACCCACTGACCAGCTCACTGAGGAGCAGGCCAAATTGGTATAGTGGGCAAGGGGTATGCTATCCGGCTTGGGTAAGCCGGCGTGTAAAGCCCAAAAGAGACAACGTTCGGCTGAAGAGACGGGTGAGATCACTAAAACACAAAAAGTCGGCTGCCGGAAATACCCCTCCTACAGTGGAGTTGGCAAAGGTGGGGGCCAGATGCTAGTCATAATAGACCGGAAGGAGGAGGAAGGGGTCATACCCAAAGAGAAGTGGAGGTGCGTGGAGCAAGCGATTGCCGAAGTCTACCTCCACGTCTTGGAGGAAAACCCTGAACACCCTCCTTTCTGCCACGATATTGGCTGGTTTCAGTGCAGAGCCAAGGTTATGTGCATGAGATAACAGATATGCTATATTGGAGTGTGGTAAGCAAGGTTGGCGAGATTTTACCGGGAACCAACCTAGACGCCGTCAGCAGGGAAGAAGTGACTAGCAGACCCAGAGTACGAGTTCCGATCCCGGCTAAGACAGCTGAACTAGCAAAAATAGAAGAGATATTTAGATCTTGTAATTGGGACCTTCCAACTCATATCTGGAAGGTAGGAAAAGTGGATGAGTCAGCAGAGGGTAGAACACAGATCTTGCAATTGGGACCTGCCAACTCATATCTGGAAAGTAGGGAAAGTGGAGGAGTCAGTAGAGTGTAGAAGACAGGTGCTGTTGATCCTCAAATCCGAGTGTCTTGCCCCACTGAGGGAGGAAAAGGGGATGGTCAGATTCTGGTTCGATGACGCAGCCGTTCGGATATACCGCAGCGACCAATAAGCTTTAGAGCCGGAGGAGATAGAGGGTGACAAGGCTAGCGTGTCTGGTGGTGGTGAAGAAGGGTTGCCCAACAGCCAGAGGTCGACGGACTCTGAGCAGCTAACCGGGGTCGCGCAACTATTTGAGGAAGACGACCTCCTTGACTATACCGATGGAGAGGAGGACGCGGACGTGACGATGGTGGAGGTAAGAAGCACAGACTCCTATGAAGCTGATCCAAATCAACTTCCAACATTTTAAAAGCCACCTCCGCGAATTGGATGGCCCACCTGGGTTCCGGTGGTTTGGACATGGCCCTCATCCGAGACCCGTGGATATGCGGCAATAAAATCTGCGATCTAAAGATGAGAGGTTTCAAGCTGATAGCCAGGTAATTCTCGTGCTTGTGTACTAGCAAAGGATAATATTAACATATTCTTGCTCTATCAGTTACGCAATTGCCATAAGGTGGCGACAAGCATTTAGCAGCAAAATAGCAGCTTCTGGGTAGCCTCTGCCTACATGGCCCATGACTAGGAGGCCCCACCGAAGAAGGTTCAGTCATTGGTGATGGAGTCAGCCGCAGCCAACAGGAATTTGATTGTCTACAGCGATATAAACGCCCACAATACATTGTGGGGAAGTACCGACACAAATGCAAGAGGTGAGTCAATTTTAGACTTTATTATTGAAGGCAATAAGAGTTTACTAAATCAAGTCCTTTTGAGATGCTTAAGGTGCACCTGCAAGGATCATGCAGACCTCTCCCAAGTGAGAGGTAATCAGCCACTTTACCCCCCAAATGCAATCCCGTCACCTGATGATAGATGTGTTTATGTATAAAACGTACCAAGCTTCTTTTGCGCTGCACCCTTCGGAAAACTGTAAAAGTGTGGAGATTTTCCACTAACTATAGCAAAATATATAGATTTCATTAAAAACACAAAAAATGTAAATTTTCCGAAGAATTTTCCACTTAATTTTTTAATGTTATTTAGGTTTACACAAAGTTGGGAACCCTTGCGAAACTATACCCTTGGACAAACTACGCCATCTAACTGGAAATCATGCGCATGTCGTAATATTTATTTCTATCATTCTTGTAGCATACCCCGTTTGTGAAAGAGCAGCTGCGCCAACGTCGTGTGTTTCTTCAGTCGCTAACATGCGCCAGCATCAACACAAGTGCCTCAATTCGAAACCCAAGCGTATAATAACTTCCACACGCCGATTGGTCGTTCGTCCCCAATACATTAATGCCGTCGATGTTTGATGATAATACAATGTAAAAATGTATTCGTGACGATGCCTTCTATGTTTGGAGGTAATACATATGTAGTATATGTACATCAAAGTGGTGTGCTTGCGCCGATACTACGTTTAGCACCAACGAATGAATTTTCAAATCAATATTTGTAACCTTTGATCCATGTTAAAAAACAATTAACTCAACGCAATTTGTAAATCGAATTAAATATTTACGCAGTGCATATTGGGCGACAGACTCATTTTATTCGCAGTGCAAACAAAACTTTGAAGTCAAAAACGCCAATGATTAATCGCACGCTGGTGGGTATGTCTAACAGAATTAGATTTCGTCATCTTCACATATGGCAGTCAAACTCAAATGAGCAAAATTTGTATGTAAATTGCCCACAAACGATGATCTTCCATACATCATAATGAAAATCATAACAAAATCTCCCCTCAAAATCAAAATGATTTTCATTTTCGATGATCAATCAGTGATCACAGAGAGATCATGACTGTGTGACACATACATGCATATTTTCTCACTTTTTCACACATATTATTATATATGAGTATGATCATGATGAATCGTCTATCGATTTATAACAGATAACTGTTCCACTTCCCAAATCAATGAATATAAAAATTTATATTTCCAGTACCTTACAGCCGGTAACTCAGACCTTCTCTCAACTAGCACACAATCCATAAACTTCCAATCACTTACCTCCCTCAATAAAGTCCTTTCTGAATCAATCAAGTCTCTAAATAATAATTCTGACCTCGACGATATCAGTTACTGATATCTCAGTACATATTAATTATCACTCTATAGACATATAGCGTACATAGACCTGGCAGTCGAATGAGTTATGTCGATGCACTTAGTCGAGCACCGATTGTAGAGCAGAACGTTATGAACGTTGACGTTGCTAGCGATGACTGGCTATCATATATGCAGTTGCAAGATAAAAACGTAAAAAGTATTCTTGATATTCTAAAGGGTGTACATAAATCCGGACAAACAAATCAGCTTATGAGTGAATATGCTATGAAAAATAATCGACTCTATAAACTCGAACAAAACAATTTACTATTCGTAGTACCAAACGCAGTTCGTTTTCGAATTGTACATTATTGTCGTGACGGGATGGGTCATTTTGGTGTCGAAAGCACGATCGACCTTAGACTTCTACCTACTACTAAAAAGCTACATCAAAAACCGATATTTCTATGTCAAATATTCTGAGGAATATTCCGATATTCTAAAAATAGAGGCAGGAGTACCAAAAGGTAGTGTACTAGGACCAACACTATCTCTCTTATATACAGCTGACATCCCAACACCTATATCAAATATCAACATGATAGCAACATTTGCTGACGATACTGTTCTGTTTGTATCGCACAAAGATTTGGCTATAGCTGCAAAAAATCTCCTAGAAATGCTTGACAAAATTTTATCTTGGTTTGGAAATAAATGGCGACAAGACTATACAAGTCATTTAAACCAGAGCACCAGAATAGATTAAAATTGACACTAAAGATATATACCTCAGCGAGGTATTCACAAGTGGTGCCATCAGAGTGACTCCAACGGCAGCTTTGGATGTGATTCTTAATCTGCTGCCTTTTAGGCTTTTTGGCTAAAAAATGGCTGCAAATTCAGCTATAAGGCTAAAAGCTACGCATCAATGGCAATCCCGGCTATAGAGGCAGCAGTGTCTTAGCTAGAGAAGAAGAAGAAGATTTCCGGACTAGATATTTGCATTCTATCTCACAGCCAAGCAGCTTTGCGCTCCCTGGATTCGGCTATTATCACCTCAAAAGCCATCAAGAGTTGCAGCAAATATTTAGACGAGATAGCTAGATCCGTATGAATTTGAGCTGAATTCCCGGCTTCAGGGATATTCCAGGGAACTGTAAATCGGATGAAGTTGTCCGTGAGGGCACTACCATACCGATTGAACCAAATAATTCAAACCTCTGTGTTCCTATTGCCACATATAAGCTCTTAATAAATACAATATCCCTACGCACAGCGGGTAGGCGCTGGTCTGATGGTACTGGATGCAAAATAGATAGTAAAACCTGGCCAGAAAGAAGCGTCAAGTGCTGTAAAGGTTTAGTATCTCTTAATAGGCTAGGTATAAGTTCCCTAACGGGACACTGGATACCCATTGTAGTAGGCTGAGTACCTGGGTATTCATTGTAGTAGGCTGGGGATTGCCTCTAACGACTTCTGCAAGAGTTGCATGAACGAGGAGGAGCCAGAGTCCATTGAACAACTCGTATGCACGTGTATAGCGTTTTCCAGAAGGAGGCGCACTTTCCTGAATGACCACTTTCTGGACTCTTTGAGAAATATTCAAAATAAGAAGATAAGTTTCATTAACTGTTTCATTAAAAGCTCCAAATGGATGGGACCTGTGTCTCATGCGGTATCAAAAGGGTTCAATGATGACCGATTCTGCCAATCGCTTTACCTACCAACCTAAATACCACGGTATGACAATTGTTGCCAAACTATTATGTAAAGAGCACAGGAACGAAGTCAAAAATAGATTCAGACAGCTGTACTGGCTGGTAGGAAAACAATCGAATCTTTCAATAGAATCCTGATCTATAAGGCAATAATCATACCTATATGGAGGTACGGAAGAGGGCACTGCAAGCAGATCAAACATAAATATGTTACAACGTATACAATAAAAAATACTATGCACAATCATCAATGCTGTATGTTATATAGTACATAATATATACAATATAATATATACCCAATGAAGCTATTCACCGTGATCTCAACATTGACAGTGTACAAGAGATAAACCGCACATGTAGCATAAAGCATACACACCGAATATCAATTCACTCAAATCTTGAGATAAGACAGCTACCAATGAAGGAGAGTGAGCAACTGAGACGACTCAAACGCCATACACCAACGGATTTAATACCTCGTATATTCTGAAATAGAAATTTTATAAAATTGTAAATTATTGTTATAAAACATCGTAATCGTAAATGTTGATTTATTGTGAACCAACACTCCCATACTGTAAGACAATTTACTTACTGTTATCTGACAGGTGTAAAATTTATAGGGGAAATAAAAAAAGAAAAAGAAACTGTGCAACATTTATTATTTTATATGAAACATTTTTCGGCGAAATAAATATGAAAATATATTACCAATTTATTGACCAAAATATTGAATGTAATTAGATCCTTTATTCGCTATTTTGTCTGCTACCTCATTCCTCATAACGTCCATATGTCGTAGAACCCGTGTTAACATCAGACTATTATGTTTTCCAAATTTAGGCCTTCAGTGCAGCCTCACTGTCACTGCATACACAGATACTTCTGCCATGCCATCTGCATTCCACCACGTACTCCATGACCCTTAGGATTCCATAAACTTCCGCCTGAATTACAGAAGCATAAAAACCAGGGCATAATGGAGCTGGACTCCGCTGAGTTTCATGGAAACCCTAAAACTCCTTCCCAATATCTGTTTTGGAGCCATCGACGAAAATACAACAGTACACATAATACTCAATCGTATGATCATACCAAAAGTGAGACTCTGGAATTTTTATGCAGTACTGCCTATAGATGGACTTTAGGACCTCTCCTTGAATAAAAACATCTAGAGCGGAAAAATTCAGCAACGCACCAAGAGCAGGGCCAAAATATGTCAGAAAGGCTCAAGTACGACAAATAGCCACAGTTCTCTATAGTCTAGATAGGGCAGATTTCACCGCTATGAGAAACAATATTTTCTCAAAATAACCTTCTATATCAAATGGACTTTCTAGGGAGCCAGAACCCACGACTTACCAAAAATACTGTTGCATAGCCACAAAGCTGACGTGCAACATGTGTATCCTAGATAAGGCATTTGTGAAGAACCATCCCAAGATATTTTACCTCCTTGGGTAACTGAATAGTGACCCCTTGAGTTTTGACTGAACAAAACCTTAAACGTTCATCCTTCTAGAAAGAAAAAGAGCTGAGAGCTGAACCAGACCCCAATTTTTATTCCAATGGCATCAATACGAGCATAGTTACACAAATTTTAGTTTTAGACCCGAAAGTTCCATATATATCAAAATTGGGTGTGTCTTTTCCCTGATATTGGTTGCAGATAGCTTTCAAATGTCCACATGTACCAGATCTTAAGTTATGAATATTTGTTAATAGTGGGGGTGGCAGTTAATATATACCGCCCACTTTTTGCATAGTGTTTAGTAGTACACATGCGCCAGCGTCAACGCAAGTGCCTAAATTCGAATTCCAAGCGTATAATAACACCCACTCGCCGATTAGTCGTTCGTCCCCAATACATTTGGTTACTTCAACTCTGCCTGAGCACGTTGCAATGTGCGCTGAGACAGCGGGCTTCGTATAGCAAGCCGTCTGACGTAAATAGATGGCATGTGCATTGGGATGTGCTGCCTGTGACGACACCGGGTACATATGGTGGTAATGCAGTGCAGCATCCATTACAAATGGTAACGTGTATGACGTGAAATATGGATGTACCAACGTATGATGTGAACAAACGACATGCAAACTGGAACGCACTGCCTGCACCGATGCAAATTGTAAATTTGTAGATGTTTTGCCTACAAAAATTTAATTTCTTAGTTTGTTGAATATTAAAAATTCATTAAAAATGTGTTCTATAATGGCTGGTCCATTAATATAACAGCAACCCTTTCAGGTGCCAATATTTAATAGGTGTTGCTAAGAGAGGATCGAATGTCCAATTTGTAGACGTATAAACAGTTTGGTTTGTTGGAAAAAGCAAAACCCAGATTGTGACGCTTTAAATTATTCAGTAGACAAATTTTTACATCATTGGTTGCATGACGACTATCTAAGACTGCGTTTTATATCGATGTGTTTTTTTTAGTACTTTTTGTCCGTGTTTTCGACTCTGTAGAAAGTAAGTCAAGGTGATTCTTTTTTTATTTGCAAATTCATTTCCTTCTATAATTGTATGCCCGGGGACCC